>CAFUXE010000209.1:310910-353085 GCA_903364295.1 Serranus cabrilla
GACCACCTGATGCCTCCATTCCACTCAACTGGTCACCTTCCAGTCTTAATTTCTCCAACCGTTAAGTGCTATAACAGCTCAGGACAGGGTTCTTTCTGCTCAGTAGTGGAGTAAAATCTGTTATGGTCATGGTTATGGTCCACTTGGAGCCAAATGTTAAAAAATGTTAAAGGTTAAAACAAATTGTGAGTTGTGTTTTCCAACAGAAGTGTGAAGGATTTAAGGTATACGACACAACTTCCTTCCTTCCTTCCTTCCTTCCTTCCTTCCTGCATCCTTCTCCTTGCTCAAGTATCCTTTATTTTTTTCCCTAATAATTATTCTCTTTCCTCATTTTATTTCTCTTTTATTTTAAACAATCAACAAGCCACATTTACTTCCAACAGTGTAGTTAATCAAATTATTGTCTTCATCTGGTTATGATTACAGTAATTTTCTGTGCCTGCATATTATATATCTTTAATATAAATATTTATTTACGTTTCTCTAGAATTCCACTTGAAAGTGTGATTTTTGCACTAAACACTAAACTCAGTTCTTTTCATGTGTAAAGTATTTAATTCAGATCAAGGTATGCAAAAAAGCTTTACCATGGGGTTATTTCATGTGGGCTATTTATTTATTTATTTATTTATCAAATTGTCAGAAAATATCCTATGTCATAGACATGTGAAATGACCCACATATCAGGATTGAACATTTTGGCCATATGGCCCCGCCCGCTAAGAACAAAAACTCTGGGCTGGAGGACACCAGAGGGGCTGCAGAGCTGCTTGGATTCTTTCATGTGACAAGGTGTTATCTGATTAAAGGCCAATATCTAAAATATAGCTTGTTTTAGCTGATAACAGCAGCAATTAAAAAGAGAAAGGAAACACTGTGATGTCATTTGTTGTGACTGTCTTTTACTACGAGCTTCTCCATCTGCTGTGGATTAAATGAAACAAACGTCATTGGGAGTATTCTGGGATTTGTTAACAGATTATAGTATGCTCGCAGATTAAGTGCAACAACACAGGTCTTTTTTTTGGTCACTCAGAAACATGATGTATTTTCTATGTTACCAACTGGCACAAATGATTATTTGAAGAGGCTCAGCTTGGACATGATCCGTACTGTTTATGCAGCTTTAGTGATCAGGTAGCCATAGAAACGAAGCTGCAAACACTGTTAGGGTTAACTAAACAACTTTATTGTTGAGATTAGCATAATAATAATTCTCATGCAGCCTATTTTAAAAGTATTTTCCTCCAGTAAACTTGAATTATTACTTTTTCTGCATGGTCATTTTTTGCATTTGTTGTCCACCAATGTCGGCTCCAGTAAAATAACAGCTGCTGCCTTGTGTGTGCATAGCTCGTTGTGTCTGCACCCTCAGGCTCAGTCAGAGTGTAGCTAAGATACTGTCTGTGAGTGGTGGATAACAGAGCTAACACAGGGAGACAGTCCACTCTGAGCAAACTCCCCAAATGTCATGACAGTGACACATGATGGAGAGAACACATTATTCCGATCAGCCAGCAGAGCCTGCTCTTTCCCTACAAAACAGTGCTGCAAAACCCAGCTCGCTGCTCCCAAAACGCTCTCTGCACGCACGAAGCCAAACAGTTTGTATCATGTCCTGAGAGCGACGACGATCGGTGACACGTGTGGTTTGTTGTTGTTGCCGCTGTCGGAGTGTTTGCCAGTCAAGGAGCCATTTTGGATTTTAATCTCTGTCAGGCCCCTGCAGGGGGATGAGTCATCAATCCAAACACACACACACACACACACCTCCAGCAGAGAGCTCTCACATTCAGTAATCTGGGTTATAATTAGCTCTCTGGATAGAAAGAGGAGAAAAAGAACAGAGAGAAATGACTTTTCGACCTAAAAATATTCCCACTGCGATTCCCTGTCAGGTCACCACCTCCTAAAACAATCAAATAGGCGTCAGAGGAAGAAGAAAATCTCTCATCTGTTCGTATAAATGACACTGAAAAAAGCCCCTCGACCCTCCTGTTGCCTTGGTTACTGCAGCAGAGCTGGATTGAGGAGGAGGAGGTGAAGAGGGTTTCACTGGGAACAGAGGCGGAGAGATCTGACAGAATAATAAATCTACCTCTGCTTATTTTCTCCCTCTGTACCACTCCGCGCCTCCCTCGCTCACAGTAGCACTTCACACTCGCTCCAGTTTTCATTAATGACCTGCTCGTTAATATGCCAATCACAGAAGGGTGCTCAAATGATGCCCACAGCGCCAAAAACTTTCTTCAGCTCAAGGAAAAAAAAAACACTCAAACAACAACAAACAGTAAATAGCTCAGAGTGAATTATTCAGATGAGCAGGATGTGTCGGGGCGATCGTATGTGATCAGACTGGAGGTTTCTCACAGAGCAGCTCTGTCGCCGTCTATCAGGCCTCTTTCCTCTGCTGGCAGGAAGCTGAATGCAGCAGCTGTTCGGGACAAAATGCCACATCAAATTTTATGAAATGATCATCAGCATTAAAACATGGAGACCGTGTGTATGCCTCAATCATTTCTGTTTTTTTTCTAATCTGGGAAATTGTTATCTTAAATGGGATGAAATGGGATTTTAATGACATTTCTATTTAACAAGACACCTTCTACAGCAACTTATGTGGTTATAGAGACCAGGGCTGCTGAAATATTTGATGACTGAGTGTAAATTTAGGGGTCCAGGTTCAGGACATATGATGATGTCCACTCTTACCAAAGAATCCTGCATGAACTCAGTGAACCGCTGACTACATTTGGCAGTTTCATGAGCTGCCCTTGGCTCGCCTTCCTTACAGCTTCACTGATTTTCACAAGACTTGTGAAGACTGTTGGGCAGTTCCCAGTTTCCCGCTCTTCACCCGCAATGTTGTCTACAGATTAGACGGATCAGTTTATCTGCCCCCCTGAGGTCCTGTGAATAAGAGTTGATCCAATTTTCCTGAAATCTCCTTTTCTCCCAAACCAGGGGTCTGCAACCTTCACCAACAAAAAAGCCACTGTTGGTAATAAAATGAGAATAATGTCGGGATGGAGCTGCAAACCTTATTTTGAGCCTTACAATGAAGATAAACAGCCGGTTAAGTCTAAATTAATATTAGTAAACTGCATTACAGAGTCAATGTTACCATCTGAGCCCAACATCTTTAAAAGCCCTTCGAGAGACATATTACGATATATTATATGTCCTTTCTTGTGGGCCAGCAGTCAGCCCTGCAGAGCCAGACACAGACACTCTGTCCCCGTACACGTGACATGAGTCAATATCAGCAGCAGCAGCAGCTTTGTGCTGCTGGAAGATACTGAGGCTAAGCCATACAGCGACAACCTGGACTGCTTGCACCTCTGTGTTCTGCTCTGGTGGTTTTATTACAGTGAGGTCTGAGGCAAGATGATGCAAAACCAAGATCACGGCAGAAACACTGAAAACACTCTTTTTTACCTGAACGCTCTCTCCCAGCCAGAGCAGCAGGCCATTCAAACAAGCTGCTGATTTAAAACGGTTTTACTTCACTTGTAGCTGGGAAAGAAGAATTAGGAAGTCTACGATAGAAATAACCTCCACAGATACACATCAGGTCATTAGTGCCATAAAACCGCTGGAGAAGTGGAGAACTTTCTTGTGAGATAATAAAAGCGGCTTTAATGAGATCTGGGGAGAAGCACGTCTTCATGGAGGCCACTTACCTTAATATCCGGGCCGTTGCAGTTTAGGCTCATCCCGCACTCGTCTGTGATCTCCGTAATCTCTGACAGGTCATCATCTTCAAACTCATCCAGGCTGATGTCATGGGTCAACCTGGATGAAGGGGCGGATTAGAGTGGGAAGAGGGAGCAGGGGAATGGGGTGGGGGGGGGGGTGAGTTAAGGGAGAAAAAAAAAATCAATGTTAATCCTTTCGCACTCATCCGAAGCTGCGGTACATCTCAAAATCTCTTGGTGACCGAATTATGTGACAGACAGGGCGGAGACCAATGACACGTCAGACACATGGACACGGGTCACAGCTCCAGTCACTAAAATGGACAGTATCAAGTCTGTACATCCATGTAGTGTTAGGTATTAAGACGGCCCAGTGTATACCGTTAGAAAGATTTCCACTGGTAAATATTTAACATGTATTTAATATTCATAGGCAGTAGAAACATAAAATGAATGTTTAATTAGTGAAGCCAGACCAATAAATGGGCTGGCTGATATTATTGGTCTGATGTGTCTGTGATATATTGTTACTGCTGTATATGTTTCTCATTTGCAACATTTTTTTTCAGAATATAATGCAGAAAAAATATAACTTTTGTTGTGACAGCATTTTTCAAAATAAAAGCCATTTCAACAACAAAATACAGCTGCTGTAAAGAAATGTAACAGCCACCTCTTTTCATAATTTTAACTATAAAGCAATAGGTACAAACATCCAGTAGTGGTTAGACTTTAGTTTGAAACCTATAATACCATATAATATAGATAAATATTGTACAATTAAAAAACTGCTTCTGCGCTCTAGTGTGTAATCATGATTTTATGCTTAAGTGGAACCATCACTTTTAAAAGGATGACATGTCCTCTTATTCTGAAAATACCAGATAATAATCACCAAACGTTTTTTAATCTGCTATGATTGTAAAATGTTGTTCAGATTCTTTTCAAGTACAACAAAATAAAAGCCACCGGCAGCTGACTGTGTATGTGGCTGCTGGTTAGCATTAAGATGAAAGTAAACAGTGAGGAGAACATGGAATCACAGCAGTAGTGGGAATTACATCATCACAGATGGCAGCTCCATCTATGAGCAAAAATCTGTAACAAAAATCACAACAGGCTTCAGAGCAGACTGAGCAAACTGGAAAATTGACTCAAACATTTTGTTTCTGTCACTGAGTTAGAGATATAGTCTGAACTAATCATCTCATCATATTTATTGTTTCAAATAACAATGAATGTGTTCAGCAATATTCTGAGCAATCTGCCAACATCATGAAATTCAGAAACTTTTGGGTAATTTTTGTCCTGAAGGGAGGAAAGCTCACATCACGCAATAATCAGAGGTTCATCCCTCATGAATGAGCTCAGGAAAAGTCACAAGTCACAATTTAGTTATTTTTTCGTGGAAAAGTGAAAAAGTTGGTATGACAGTGGTACTGGACAATGGACCGGGAATATCCACTGTAACTGTAATACCGATCAGGGAATATTGGACAAAGTAATCCAAACACTGCAAGCCACAGTCTGCATCTGTTTTCTACCAGCATATAGACAAAGTGGGACATTTCTGCAACAAGATCTCCAACCTAAAGGACAGAATAGGTCCTTTGTCAATACCACCCAAAAAGACTCATACGAGCGTTTCACAGCTTGGAGGGGAGAGTTCTAAAAATAGCATACAAATAGCGTACAAAACCAGTGACCTAGGTTTAGGACAAAAAAGACTTCCTTTTATTGGCATTCACCAAAATACACAATGGTGCACATGAGACTGAAATTAGGTTGCAGGGGCTCACAATTAAGTGACGGTCAGTGTATAAATAATAAAAGATATGTTCAAAACTTCCTGGTTAGGCGTTATAAAAGATAAACGTAAAGGTAAATAAATGTACGTAAATGCCAGAAGTGAAGTAGTTACGAAGGCGACGTGACTACAGTAAGTTACATACATGAAAAACTTGATTCACAAAATTTGAGCCACTGAAGTTCTGGGGTGTTTGAATCACATGGTTTACTTTTGTTTTCACATGGGACACGAATCCTGTCCTCGTGGGTGAAAGTCAGACATTTGTTCAGCCAAACCGCCCCAATTGTAAATTCCACCATTTACACTCTGCACCCCCTTCAATCATTACTACTACGTCAGCAAGATGGCGGCGGAGGACAGTCGAAAATGTAAACATGAGCCGTATTTTGCTGCCTGTACAAACGACCTGTGCTACAATGGTAGCACCCCACTTCCAAATTTACTGGCCTTGCATCTAAATGTCTGTGGACATTAAAAACTATAAGATCAGAAAGACAGCATTGATATTTTGCAGGGCAGAAGGTGATTGATTGCTCTCGCAGCAGCCCTGGACATCACTCCGGTGTCAGGCAGGAGAGCGTACCGTCCTGCTGTCTGTGGCAGGATTCAATTAGCTTCCAGTAAACAATGCTTCACTTTTCCCCATCTGTAATTATGTCCGCCTGTTATCTCTTTACCCTGCAGCCTCCTGGGCGTAACAGACACAGACAGAGAGCAGGAAAATGTTATTAGAGGGAGGAAAGGGATGATGGCAGTGATCACAAGGGGCATAAAACAAGCTGTCAGAGGAACTTGGTGAACTTGAAGAGCTATGATCTTCCAGTTGTTGCATGATGCTAATGTCATTTCGGGCTGCATCGACACCGCAGCTGTCTCCTCTCGCAAAATGAGCCACAGCTGCGTCCGTCTTTAGTCGTCACGTGTTGGAATAGGGGTATGGGAGTTAAATAGCCTGGATGGAAGCATCTGTTTACCTCTATAATGAGGCCCTGAAGGAGGCAGGAGAGAGGAGCTGGAGGATGGAAAGGGAGAACGAAAAAAAAGAGGAGCAACCTAATGGTGGGGAATAAAGGATCTCTGATGGGAATACATGTGCGACTGATAGAAAGAAAGGAACAGAGTGAGACAGGGACTTTAAGAAACCACCCAGTGGAATCATCCACCTTCACTCAACAATCCTGCAGCATCAGGAACTTTTTGGGTTTGTTTATCATTTGATATCCCATGATCTAAAATGCATGTTGTGTAGCGGAAACATCTCACTGCAACTGAAATGAAAAGGCTTTGTTTTTCTGGGGTTTCAGACAGGATAATGCCACCAACATTCTATATTTTTCAACAGATCCCATAAAAAATAACAAAACCAACAATCAATTAATCTACTTCTCTTTTATACTTCATCTATTGTTGACAACAAAAACTATTAAAAACACATCAAATAGCCATTTTGGGTCCGTCCCACCCACAGCACTGTACACCATCCAACCACTGGAACATCAAATATGCATTAATTCCCAACAAACACTTTATTCGCTCCTGATTGAGTGATTTGTTAAAAACTACAGCACCCAGCTGTTTTAGAAAATGATATCTGGGACTAATGCATTGTTCGTTTCACCCTGTGTGTGGCATTGGTTAAAAGGCATAATTTAGGATGACTGAAGCGTTCACAGGCATGGGGTTCTTTATTCTCATCTCCAATTTTTCAATTAGAGTACCTATTCATAGACAGTGTATAGGTGGAGGTTGGCATGAATCAGGCAGGAGTACCAGCACAGAAAATCAACATTAGTGTTTTCTGTATTTAGGATATTTTCACCACTTCACCTTGTCGTCAGGCAGTTCTTATTAAATGTACTGAAGCTGTTTTCTGAGCTCTCCTCCAAGCAACCAGACTCCATTGACAAAAACAGTCATTTTGCCCAGCAGAACACACAGAGCTGCTGGGCTCCTGCTGCCTCAATCACTCAGTTTGTTTGTGTTATTGTTTGACTTCTGTGTTTCAAAGGGTGAGTACTGCCTTGTCCACAGTGTTAAATTGCTTAGCTTCTGTGCTCCTGAGGGCTTCTCTAAACTGGGGGCAAACCGACCTCCATCTACGGTAGGCAATGCACTGACTATGGAAAGTAGTTCAACCCCACTTCAAAGCATCTGAGGTATCCCTTTAAGTGAAAATCTTACTATAAAGAATCCTAACATACTCAATGAGATGAGCACAAATGCCTCACATTGAATGAGAGCACAATAATCATTCAGGTACTCGAGCTCTTTACCAACCAGACATGATCAGTGTGTCTTAAGGCGCCATCTGAACTTTCTATTTTTGGCCCAAACTGAATGGCACTGCCAGGATTTGGTCTGGGGACACTGCTCTGCTTTTGAACAACAAAAACTGTAAGCTTATCAGGTCACTACAAATGTAATTTATTACAACACAGACAGATGCTTGGGAGAGGAACAAAATCAATACGCTCCTTAGCGTCCCCGTTATCAGCATCACTTACAGGAAGGAGGGGAAAGGTGGATGTGGATGTGGAGGGGAGAACGGAAAATGAAAAGAAAGCCTGCATGCCAATCAGCTGCGCGTCATTCATTTTGACCCTAAATTGCAGGTTTTGACCTATAATTGGGGCTTTACAAGGACAATGTTTCCACCGCGAGGTGAAAAGATAACGTCGTGACTGTAGATCAAACCTAAAGGACGAACAGAGGCAGTGGACAGTGAGAGGATTGAGAGAGTCATGGGGACCAAAATGAATGGAGGGAGGAGAAAATGAAGCGCTGGGAGATAAACCACCTGGACAGGACAGGGTGACCCCTCTGCTGCGGTGGATTGTGGGTAAGGAGGGATGCAGAAAGCCAACAGAGTGTAGAATACAGAGCAAATTAGGCTGTCACACATCGAGGCTCAGACATTACAGTGTTGCACAGGGCGAACAATGTCAAGCAGCTCACGTCAACAGTCCTGTAAGAAAGGTTCAGGATGTTGTTTGATCAGTTTATTTGAATGGTAGCAGGGTTCCTCTAGAGGTCTGATCTCTCAAGAGCAAATAAATAAATAACTTTTCTGTCAGTTGACTAATAGATTAGTTGAGTTATCACTGCAAATCTATAGCTAATGTCCATACCCTAGCAATTATGAGTTTAATACCAATTTCTGTTCAAAATGCTCACTTAATATGTAATTTAAAAGGAAAGAAAGAAAGACAGTTACAAAAGCTGAGACTATGCAAAAAAAACATGCAAACTTTACATTGTAAACAAAGCTTTTTTCACCCAGCAAAGTCCTATTCTTAGTTAGTCAGTCAGTCACACTTTCACTAGGTTTCGTTTTTTTGTGGGACTGTTTAATTATATTGCATTATACAGCAGTGTTGGAATGTAACTAAGTACATTTACTCAAGTACTGTACTTAACAATAACAATTTTATACTTCTACAACATTAGGCCGAGATTTAACATAAAAAAAACATGATCAATTTAAAGTGATTAGACATTTTTTTTAATGAACCATGTAACAGTTGTTAAAAAATGTGGCTCTAGCTTTACGAAATTGAAACACTGCTTAAATAAATGTATAAATACAAAAAAATCGAATAATATATTTGGAATATATTTAACTATCTGAGTGGGTCTATTCTACATAACGAGTACTTTTACTTTTGAAACTTTAAGGACATTTTGATGCTGATACTTTTGTACTTTTCTTCAGTAAGTTTCGAAAGCAGGACTTTTTCTTGTAGTGGAGTATTGTCACAGTGTGATACTTTTACTGAAGTAATAGTAATTTTACTAATAGATGCTGATTGCAGTTACATGATACACTTAACTATCAGCTCACTGAGCTGCTTCAAATCCCTTAAAGGTTTTCATAAATGAATGCAAAAAAAACAAAAAACACCATGCATTCATGAGCAGACACCACACCCAACATCCCAACTAACTTCCCTGAATGAGCCTTAATCAGAATAATTCCAGAAACGCAGACACCCTCAGTGTCCTCTGGGACTGTGTTCCTGTGTGATGCGCACCCATCGTCTCACTGATCGATGCATGCTGACTCAGCAGACTGGCCGGGCCGTCCCGTCAGAGATCCCTGTGACACATCTACTATGTCATCATGACTGAAAGTGAGACGCAGCAAATCATTTGGGCCGTAGTAACAACCGGCTGACACTGAGATCATCACAGTGACACTGTTACCTCACAGGACCCAGACGAGGATCCAGACAGCTCACGGGAAATGCTCACTAGTTATTATATCAGCATTCTGGTTCAGTTCGTGATGTCAGAGAGATGTCAGGAATCTGTGGGACCAGCCCTGTCTCCTGCAGAATAAACTGTTAAACTATTTATTTGCTCTACCAACAAAAATTGTAAGAAGAAACTTCGATTATGTTTTTTTCTTCAGGTGTGATGCACATTTTGGGATTGTACACTTTCACAAACCACAGATACGTTGGCCCTTTCTTAACCGCTCTAATCTTTCCTTATTCCCTACTTCATACACACTGCTTCACAGTTTTAAACAAGTAGTTGTGAATTCATACAAAATCTACACGATTATGTTTAGGCAACAAAACTATGTTAAGGTTAGTAAAAAGATCAAGGATTAGATAAACAAAACAACCATAAAGCTGCTTCCTTACTAGACGCAGTTTCTAGAAGGATTTGAAAAATTGACTCATATAGACACTAAAGGGTGCCACAAACATTTCATATCAACATATTTGTCATGTGCATGAATTAACAATGCAAACATTTTTTCTGCCAATGGTGTTGGACCATTTTTGGACCGGACAAAAGTCAGGATTTGGGTGCCCAAAGCTTTGGACATTAACACAAGAGTTTGCATCTTGTATGTCAGTTTAGCTGCTTAAGGCTAGAGAACGAAAATATCAAAACACTCAAAACTGACTGAAGTGTTTGCAAACCAACTTTGCTAAGCATAACCATTCAAATGTTAATCGTGCTTTAGTTGCTGGGTGCAAACCAACAACTTCTGAGGGCAGGACATGACATGCAACATGCTCGGCTGCTTACACTTAAAGTTACTTATAATGCAGCATGCATGTATCTTAGAGTCCTGATGTAGCATGTAACAATCAGAGCTTAATGCTAAGGACAGTTCAGGTGTAACTAAAGTTCTCCAATACACAGCTCCTGGAAATGTAAGTCAAACATCTCAGCCCTCAGGTTCACTCTCCAGGGAAGGTTTTAATATTTCATGTATGATATTTCTCCTGCTGTCAGTATTTTAACATGAGCTCTTTGAGTGCATGTTTCAAAATGTCCCTTCAGATTTGTAACATCCCAGCTACCGTGTCCACAGTTTATTTAGTAAAATGACATCAGAGGGCAACAGCTCTGCAGGATAGATGTTTCAGTTTGTTTGGCCAAGGATTTGGGATAAACTCCTGCGTTTTCCTGACAGTGGGGGGTGACAGGGCAGCCTGTGCGAGCCTCCTCGGCCTGCCTCTCTGCTGTGTTAATGAAGGACAGCATGACCTCACGCTCAGGCCATGACGACGGGCCCGGCAGCTCATCAGTCTGAAACTGAATCGAGCTCACCCTGTATTTACCTACTGTTTGCTTGCAAGTGTTGGCTGCAGTCATTGTGCACAAGTAGCACACAAGGTCAAATACAGATAGATGTGTGGTTTTAACAGATTTATGCTAAAAGATATTTCCTGCTGCAAGAAAACACAGCGCTGTTGCAGTTCACAGAGGAGAAGGGTCACGGTGGTGAAGACGGAGCAGAAAAATGCTTCCAGTGTTAAAACATGAAGAGAAAAATGCAAATGAGTTACTAATTATAGACCAAAAATTTCCTGAGGTTAAAAAAATATGTTCAAAATGACATTTCCCCCACATATTTCTATTTTTACTTAATTATTGCAATATGTGCTTCAGTGGAAGCAGGGCAGTCATGTTACCTACACAACTACGAATATTTTACACTTTAATTTCTCTTGCCATGTTACAGTGTCCCCTCAAACATACACACACTAATTATCACAGCAAGTGCATGTTACCTTCGCCTGTATTTTTCCCCACATCTGTCCCCAAAAATTCACACGTTTAAGCGCCCACTGAGAGATTACAAGGCTACACGCAGTTGCTCATTCATCAGCTGTGTCCTCCTGCAAGGACAGGACCAGGACCATGATCAGGACCGTCCCGTTAACCCTGCACTCCTCCGTCATCACCCGCTGCATGACAACAAACTCTGAAGACACAAATCCATCCAAACAGCGCATATCTCCTACACACAACACACACACACACACCCAAACATAAAGTGTGATGTGTCTTCTCTGGTCCTATTTTTGGTCAAAATAAACCAGCAACCTCTGCTGCACGCTCTCATTGGACACAAACATACACACGGCCATATGCATCCGCTCTCCTTCAAGGGCATGTCTGTGCTGAGCTTTAAGATGCAAGGAGACGATCTATACAGCAAGAAGAAGGCATGTTAGCAGCTCCACGCTCACAAGGTCACACACAGCCATGTTGCTGCGAGCCAGTAAAAAGATAAAACACACGAGGAATGAACGAGAGAGATGCCCTACCATTTCTCCCACTGGTCCTCCATCCAACCCTCTTCTCCTTCCCCTCCCGAGTCCATACTGTAAGTGAGGAGGGCATCCACAGCTGAGAGAGGAGAGGAGGAGGAGAAGGAGTAAGGGGGTTAGAAAGTGAAGGAGGGAGGGAGGGAGGGAGAGCGAGAGAGAGGGAGGAGCGAGCAGGAAGAGAGCCAGAAGAGAGGGAGGAGGGGTGCAGCTCCTCCGGGTCGATGGGAGAGATGTCCAACTGCTGCCGCTCATCCGGAGGAAAGAGAGATGTAGAGGGGGAATTATTTAAAGCAGCGGAGCCGAATCTTCCACAGAAGGGTAGCGTTATATAATCTACTCCTTTCTTTCTTTCTCTCTCTCTGATGTTTACTCTCTCCTGTGTGCATCAGATTTACTACGCCACTGCAGGAAAGTGCTGGTGTTAGCAGGACATCCAACGCCGCGGCAAGCCCAAACAGGGAAACATCAACAAGAGGACACTCCTCTCAGCCTCTCTCTCTCTCTCTCTCTGCAAAACACAGTTGTACTCAATTATTCATGAGGCCCCATTGATCATGAGACTTAAATCTTCCCTTCTCTCTCTCCTTCCCTTCATTTATCCTCTTAAAGGAAAACTCCAGTATCAGGCAGGTCTTATTTTGGTCCTAATCTCTCTCAGTGAACAGAGTGCTGCACTCTCCCAGAATCACCCTTTAACCTGTGCTGCTCTGTGCTTCTTTAGGCAGGTGGTAAGCTGCCTCACAAAATCAATGTGTGGATTGTGCACACACCCACACACAGTGAACTGTACAGTCCATTAACCCTGTCAACCCTACTGACCTTAAAACCTCATACCAGCATCTTATAAACCACAGCATCTGCACTGTATGTGGGCAATAACACTGTATATAGAAGGCAGCTAATATTAGCCATCATAAGCTTAAAAAAATACGAAGCAACGAGCAGGAAGAGGAAGATTCTGTAATATCATAAGCACAGCTGTTGGGTTTTAATATTGGCTGTTAAAGCAGCACTAATCAATATTTTTCTGGAATATAACAGAATTATCAGCCGGCTCCGCAGTTTAGCTTGATGGAGCTTCCTGTATTTGTTTTCTGGCATTGCAACCCAACAATCAACCTCATTTCCAGCAGCAGCAGCAGCAGCTGTTTTCAGCAAACAAGCTCTGATGAACGTTACCTGTCCAGCACCAGATAGAAAACATATAAAATCAGTGACTTGCTGGTGAAGAAAGGACACGGAGAAGACCAAACCACAGCTAAAAAAGAGGAGGATATTGGACTTGCATCTATAAGAAGGATAGTAAAAAAGAATGTAATGTGTTTAGCATAATGCTCTGCATCTGCTGGACAGACAAAAAGACAATTAATTGCTGCAATGTAAGCTAAGACAAGATATAGGATTATGCCAATGTATCAGTCTGTCAAATCCTGATGATGTTTCTCTGCCCCCTAGTGGCCACAAATCAATAAATGCACCTTAAAATAATAACAAGAGCATTTCATTCTGCCATGCTTCCATATTTGCAGCATCCATCACAACTTTGCACAGGATCATAAAGGCAAAAGTAAAAGTTGTGCTTTGGAAAAGCAAACCACAGGCTTCGCACATTCCTTCAGAAAGGTCAAATACACCAAGTCACTCTTTTCTACAGTTAGAGCTGCCAACACACGGCCATATGGCCATACAGCACGACCTCGGCAACCGGCCAGAACCTATAGAGTTCTCTCACACACACACACACACACACACCCCAGAAGAGCTTCAACACTTCCTCCTACACATCACAGCGTATAGGGAAACAGAAAGAAAGGAAACAAGCTGAAGGAGCAAAACAACTGCTGTAAAATAAAAACAGAATGCACGCCAGGCGTTCTTTATCTATAAAAATGTTCCTGTTCGTCTTGAGAGAAGAAAGGAAGAAAGAGCAGTATCCCAGGATTTTGTGTGTGTGTTTGTGTGAGCGAGAGTGACGTTTAATCCCTGTTCAGCTCATCAGCACAAGCAAATTAACCCCGTAATGGCCACACGGGTCGTGGAAACGGGCTGAAATAATTATATATATAAAAGGTTCTAAAAGAATGCGGTTAGTTCGTCAATAGCTAAAAAAAAATAGGTAAACAGGCAATGGGTTCACACCAGTATACATCCTATCCCTGGCTCGGTACACACCTTGAACACCTCCATCTCCAGGAGCACATTTTGCTATGATTATGAACAGAGATTCACACACTCAAAAACAAGACCAGCCGGGAGCTCTCGCAGCTGCACAAAAACAGTGTGATATAGCAAATCCAACATGCAACTGGAAGATTACACCTTAGAAATATTGACTATTTGTCCTCACACTGTGACATGATTCATTGAATGATTACAGAAAAATCAATAGATTCATCAATATGAAAATAATCATTACTTGCAGTACTTTAAGGATCCCCACGAGGGATTGCGAAACATATATTAGACAGGCTTCTATTCTCATAAAAATATTATTTTTCTGTATGATAATATCTACATTTTCCTGATCTGTTACTGTTTTATTATCTGTTGAGGCAACACTTCCTCCATGTTTACCTGTAATGCACTGCACTAATTTAATTAGCTGGTTTGCTACTGACGTGATGTAAGTCACCACTTCCTGCAAAGATGTTTCACATTAAAAGCTTCTGAGCAGCTTGAATGACATCACTCCTCCTTTCCCGCTTCCCTGCTTTTAATGTGAAGCATCAGCAGGAAGTGCTCATAAAGAGCCACTCTGAGGGTCTATGCTTATAGATGTTTCCATAAATATGTGAAATATGTAGTTTTATTTGAAAAAAAAGAAGCTCAAATGTATATATCCTTGCACATAACATGACCAGAATGTGTCAAATTTTAGTTCATTTTTAACAGAAAATAGAATACAGGTTCTAAGAGGTCTTTAAATTTGATTAAATATATCTATATAAATATTAAAAATACAGGTAAGAGCCATAGAAATGAGGGCCTGTTTTTTTGTAGAAAGAGAAAGAGAAAGAGAGAGAGAGAGAGAGAGAGCGAGAGAGTACTGTATAAGCAGAGGGGAGGATCCATCAGGTGGAACGTGCCGTGTCAGCAGTATTGAGCGACAGTAGTAAATAATGAGCATGGGGGGAACTGCAACCAGAGCAATAACTGTCCACTCTGTCAGCTTCTAATGTGGCTGAAATTCAAATCAGCTCCGTTTTAAACTCTCCCTCTCTCTGGGACAAAACACAGCATGCTTATTCTACCGGAAACCACCTGAAATCCAGCTTTTTTTTCCTTCAAGAAAACATCAAAAATCCATGAAAAACGGATACAGTGTATCAGGAAAACTGACACTTCAAAACCTCCCCCCGTCTCCCCCCCTTTGCCCTTTTTCTCTCTCACATCCTTTTCACATCCCACACCCCGTGAATCCATCTGCCGGAGCAGATCTCGTCAGTAGAGTCGTGTCAGTTTGGAAGCTGCAGCGAAAAGATGAAAGAACAGAAAGAGGCTACGCCGATGAATTAGTGAGTGTGCATGTGTGAGAGAGGGAGAGATCACACACACTGCACTTTAATGTGGATCACTCAGTGATCTGCACACATATGCTTAATAAAAAGTATCTATTTTGTAACAAAATTAGACTCTTTTCCCACCTGAAAACTGCAGGAAAACTGGACAATAAAGCATTATCGTCATTTTAAATTAGATAAATATTGAACTGCATGTGAGAGGAATCTCTGGTTTCCCCACTTTACCCATAATGCACTGCAGAGTAGACTGCAATACACGTCTTGTTGCTCCATTCATGCTGTAAACAGACAGATATAAACACTGTGCTCTGCTACGCCCTCTCGTGTCTTACAGGATCAATGCAGTGCAGGAGAATTTAAAGGTGCAGTTCACTTAAATATATAATATGAAATATAAAAGAAATCCGATTTTATAATCAATATGCAATTTTCTGCCGCTGAGGGGATATTTCAGGAGATTTTTTATCAGGAGCTGAATTTTATGCAATAGCACTGGTGAAAACACTAAATAAAGCAGTTTCACCTTTAAAATCTGTGGTTCTCTGATGTGATTTTGCAGAGAAGGATGTCCCTGAGGGGCTGCAAACCGTGCTGATACTATCTTTGCTCCCCTTGTTTTTGTTTTGATTACTTAAGATCCAGACGTTCAAGAAGTTCTTATCTGTACCCACATTATCTAAGGTGTCCTTCTCTCCAAAACAAACAGACTCTTTGGCTGAAAAAACACTGAATGAAGCAGTTTTATGTTAGAAAAAGCAGTCAGCAGAACAGCTTCTTAGTGTCATTACTTAAGATTCAGATGTCCGATGACTTTATCTGATTAAAATATGTAGATAAAGAACACCAACATCTAACAAGTGGATGATAAAAATGTCTCAAAACTGGATAAAGAGTAAATTAATGACAACCACAAAGAGGATATTACGTCAAAGACAGGCAACCAAATAAAAACATATCGTTACTGTGGTTAAAGTGACAGATTTCTCTAGATTTGAAAATTGCTGAAAACATTTAAGATAATGTAATTGCCCAATTAGACAAAACATACAACATAAAACTAATTGTTTTAGGCACTTTACAGTGAAGCAGAAAAGTTACACATTATACCTTTAATTTACCAGAATGCCTAAAATTAAAACTAATAGTGTTTAAACTACTGAACTACAAACCAGCAGTCACAGTGGAAGTCCTGACTGACTTTATGTTTTATCCTTATCCTGATTTACAAGTTCATAAATATAAAATATTATAGGACAGTGGTACAGCACAGGTGATCAGATATTTGTGTTCAAACACAGCCTGCAAAACAGTTTGATTGTGTGTGACATCCTTCAGTGTGAATCTTTGTCTGAAGGTTTGGACGGTCTTTCTTAATCTCCAGTGTGAATAAAACACTGAGATTCAAATGCATTTGCAGTGGAAAGCAGCACTTTTCAGGTGTGAACCTGAGACATGTCACAGAAACACTATTTTTAACTTTGCTGTCATCACTCGCAGTGTGAAGATCATTAAGTGCACACGCCAGCTGCTGCCGATCTGTTTGTGCTGCTGTGTTCATGTTCTGTCAATGCTGGCAAACAGGAAAAGGTTTCAGTGTTTTATCAGAGCACAATGGATTCAATCTAAAGTCAATTTAAAGCTCGATGAAGTCTACAGCTGTTATCCTTTCTGTAAAATCTACTTGTCTGTATGTTCAGACTATTGACGACAACACAGAAATATGCAACAATGTCAACATGACATCTCATTTGCTGAATCATGAAAATTTTAGGAGCCTGAAAATGAGGTCACCAGCTCAAAAGGGAAAGAAACAACATAGTGAATGGAGCTGCTCCTGAGTCTGAATGTCTGCACAGACTGTATGTTCAGCAGCAGCAGCAGGATTCGATCAGAGACTGCGGAGGCAGGAAACATGCCAACATATGGCTGCTCTGGGATTGGGCCAGCCCCGACGTGGATTATCTGGCTCCCTTTCTCTGGTTTACCACAACTCAGTCAATATCAAGTATCAGTCAAAACAAGTCAGTCTCCTAATTTAATTTAAGGTCAGATTTTGATTTTTTGATTTTTTTCAAGGTTGGCATAATATTTGTATTGCTTCTATGTCACTATCTCGTTTTTTTTCTCCTGTCGTTTATTTTATGCTGCCTAGGTGTTTTATGACAAACTTTTAATTTGAAGGCCCAAACAGTATTCTTTTCTTTTTAACACATAATGAATGCACTGTAAAAATGTTTGTAGAAATCAGTTAAAACTGTCAAATTGCAACATTAATAGACTGTAAAATAATTTTTTTTATAGTGGAGTATATAGTATATAGAGTATATAGTAGTAGATACATTGAATACCATAAATTAAAAAAAACAGTACAAATCTTACATTTTTACTGTCATAACATTTAGAAAACACAGTTTTGTTTAAACTTCCAAATACCAGAATGACACAAGCACACAATTACCCTTAAATAATAAAGGATTATTCTTTCTAAATTTAATATTTTTGCAGATCTCTATATTTAAATTTACACTACAAAACCCTTTACCATTCAACCTTAATTTCCACAGAAAAATAATGATATATGATGTTAAATAATGTTGATTTCAGGGTATTACTCGGCCTGTATGTTTGAATATAATTTACTGTCAATTTATGAAATGTGCTCGCTGGTCTAATCTAACACTTAATGTGACCAGCATATAAGAAAAAATAACTACAATGTTGCATTCTTGAAGATAGTCAAGTGAATATCTGTGGTTGCCAGAGTTCATTAGGTGCTTGTAAGGGTGTTTGTAGGTTGTTGTAGGATAAATCAAGTTTGACTAACAGCTAATCCTTTACAACATTAATGGGTGATTAAGGAGCTACTTGTACCATTTAGTGTCTTGTCTTTTTCAGATCTTGGTGTTCATACAATGCATTTGTGTCTCTAATTCATCACGCGTCTGAAACTGCTACTGTGTTGCTTCTCTTGCTTGTTTCCCCTGATGGTCTCATGTTTGTTCTGTGTAACTTTGAGCCACTTAAAAATAAATCTTATTTATATATTTTGCTGTCAGACAAATCAAACGCTGCTGGAGGCTCTTTGATGCCACTGTGTCATGTGAAAAAAGATGGTTGTAGATCTGCAGCTCAGCTAATGAGACAGGGACAGACTGAGCCTGAGGGTGGGGGGGCTGTCGTCTCACCGGGGTGCACTGATCACAGACCTCTAGCCTCCCTGTCCTGCCACTGAAGAATCACAGCTCCCCCTCGGGCTGCACTGTGTGCCTCTCTGTGAGTAAAAGCATGTGAACAGCACGCAGCTAATCCCTCACCTGCTGACCTCTCCTACGTGTTGATGTGACCTGTTGTGCAGGGCAATAAGCTCTGACTGATCACCTGCCTGATTAACTCTGGGTTACCTGTACTGTAGCTCCACAACACTGCCTTTATTATCGACAAACCTATCAACTACATGCTTATGGAACTCATTACTAATTAATTCTGCACAATAAAATGCCCATCACAGGTTCCCAGAGGCCATAATACTTCAGTCTGCTTCTCCAGTCTAGACAACAGCTCAAGATCCACAGGAGGGTTCAGTAAAAATATAAAAAAAAGCAGAAAATACCCAACTACAATCAGACATAATTGGATATTTTACTGAATAAATTACTTCACAACTTGAGTGTGAAAATTGCCAAGAGTTAATTATGTGGCAGGGAATGTGACTATTGCATAGCAATTAAATTATGCATCCATTCATTTCTTACACAAATGTGCAGTTTTTAATCTACAGACAACACCACGCAGGAGTAATTATCTTTGTTTTCTGGTGGTTGATGGTTCAAACCTCCAGGTTTAAGTTGCCATTTAAAAAAAAACAACTAAAGATTTGACTATAATATAGGCCTGATATCAATAAATTATGAAAGATGTTTCTGCTTGACTTCAAAGTTTGCTGCAAATAGGCCAAATCCAGGCAAAACAGCCCGTATCAGTGAAAAGAGGAGGTAATGCAGCTCTGATAAGATTGCTGCAAACTCCCTTACACACAACATAAGTTCCTCTAATAACCTGTTATAGTGACAGGAGATTCATTGTTTAATATTAAGTGTGAAGAAAAGCATTAATGTGCACACTAAATACACTCATTCAGTGGTTGGGCTGCAGAGTAACAGGAAAATACTAAATAAAGGGGCAAATGCAGCTCATATTAAAGCTATTGTATAGGAAAACTATCATTCAGTAAAACCATATAGGAGAAATGAAGAAATACTGTCAAGCAGGCATTAAGGCCATTATAAAAAATATATACATTTGAAGCTGGAAGTCGTAAAACCGCTGCAGCCTACAGTTGGCACAGAGATTTCTGTTTGGACCAGATGTCCAGAAAGTATGCGACACATTTAATAATGTATGGTTCCAGTAGCTGCAGGGAGCACACACAGCTCGTCTCGGTCCTCCGGGAGCAGACACGCCCAAACACCAAACATGCAGCTCAACAACACATTACGACTTCAATCCTGCAAAGCTGAGCGGAGCCAAACGCAGCTGCAGCGGCTCCGATCAGCCAGCAGCATCAGCAGCTCCGGCTCTGCGGAGCCGCGCTGGCTCATCGCTCATTCTCAGCCCGCAGCCCAGCCGGCAGGCGGGCGGCTCGCCCCCATCCCCGAGGCTCCCTGCGCCCGGGCGCTTACCTGAAGCTGGCCGGGGAGTTCACCTGGATGTTGCGGCCAGGCGGCGGGCTGGCTTTCCGCTTCTCTCTGTCCGCCATGCCGCCCCGTTATCATTCCTCCATTGGCTCCGCCGTGCTGCCGCCCAGCAGACACCTGAGAGGTCCGGCGATGCTGCGATAGGGTGCTGCCTTCGAAGACCGTGGGAAATACAGCAACTCAGTTGAACGGTCGAAAAATAACTAATAAAATGAAACATTCTCCACGCATTTTATATATTGATCCATTGTAAAATATAGCTCAGATGTGTGGATTACTATAAACATATGACAAAATAACAAATTATTTTTTAGAAAAGTTAAGAGCTGCTAACTGAGTCAAGTATTCAACAGCAGAACTGAATAAATACTTAAATGTACCAGCACTAGATAATTTACAGTGTTTGAATGTAAAGGCCAGCATAAGTTGAATATAGGCCTACTGTAAGCACCACCCTATAACAGACTAAATTTGTTCACGATTCATGTGAATCTAAATAATTTCATTCTGTGGGGGGCATAATTTGGAATAAAAGATCACACTTAATAGATCATTTTTGCAGAGCCAATGGAAAACAATGTACATTGAAAGAAAACATAAACAGGTCACATGGGGGAATGTATTACTATTTTTATACTATTTATTTATTAAGCAATACCTCAATCAAATAAGCATTTCAAACCTAAAATGTAGCAGGGATTGTGTCTTTGTGGTTATCAGGATTTGGAGTGAAAAGTATATCAACTTTTGGTGCTGCATCTGTTTAATGCACAACACACCTTGTTTGTACTATCTGGCATTTATAATTAGACATTATTTTTGTGTCATCTTCAGAAAGATTGAAAATTTCCCATGGGATTTAACAACTAATAATACTAACAGTGAAAACATTATGTGGCTTTCAACAAGGTTCAGCTGTCAGCAAAAGTTGAATTATGATGTTATGGTAAACTGAGTGACATGATACACATAATACTGTTATATTTAAATATATATATATATAATGGGTGGTCGTAGCAAGGCCAAAAATAAATAATTCATAGTTGGGCATGGTTTGTGAAAAGACAGTAAGGTAAACCAGAATCTACACCAAATGTCACAACAGCACAGATGATAAATTATGACGAGACCTTTCTCACCCATTGGCTTCATTAAAGAGGGACCCCACTGTGCTGTTGGGCAGCCATCTGGACACTGGGGTGGGGGCTTGAAGTATCTTTATTTAAAGGGGCCCTGCAGAAAGAGTTTGGGAATAACTGCCTATATTCAAAAAATTTTATAAGATTTGGATTCATTTAGCAGACTTAGCTATTTTACTTGGTGTTTTGAAATGCACAGAAGCAGAGACACTTAATATAGAAACAGAGTTCATTTAATCAAACAAAAGGACTGGCAAATATTTAGATAAAGTTGTAACTAAACCTTGAAGTAATAACCAATGTGAGGGAACTTTAAATTCTAACTGCATTATCATTCAAAAAGCTCAGAGGTTTGATCTGAATTTGAAAATTCAAAATGTTCACAGCACAGAGTGTGGTATGACATACATGTCGCTAGTTGTAGAGATACATTTAATATTTTTTCTGTAACTTTTTGTTCTTACCCATAGCAGGACTTCCTGGTCTGGAGAAAAGGACCCAAGCATAGGACCAGGCTGTCTTTGTAGGTGCCTGAGTGAGGCAACTAAGTACCTGCCCTGCTTTTCTATTCTTATGAACAGTTTTTAGATGCATTTGGTTTTATCTCAAAATTTATCATTTCATCTTGTGCTAAGCGAGCATGTTTTTTGTTTTTGCTCATGATAAGCTAACATTTAGGAAATACATGATTTTTTTTTTTTATTGTGTCTGATAAATCATTTGTAGTTTCTTCCCGTTAAAAGCACTCAAAACCCAAACACATCTTGTATCTGGAGTTTACGAGGCGTCCATGAATGCAGCAGGAGCTCCCACAGAGGAGAAGACTCTGAACTGGATGAAAAACACAGAGAGAAAAAAACAGAGGCGCACAGCTCGGAGGATAGAGGTAGTCAGTATCAGAATGGACTCATTTTAAATATCAGACCCAACATATTGATCAAAGCTGTGCCACCACTCTGCATGTAACAGGTGTGTACAGTACATACACTTTATTCACCCAGACAGAAAAAGGAAAATTACAACCAGTACTAAGAACAAAAGCTGTTAAATTTGGCCTTGCTCTTTAAAACAAATAATTGAAACAGTCACATTGGAGTCAGTATGTTGACATGTTCCTTATCAAGAGGTGAGGCCACTATGGAGTCATGTCGGAGATGAACCAGCAGAGGGCGACACTGCACACATAAACACTGCACACTATTCTGATGTCAAAAATACACCCAGAGAAGTGATGAAAGTACAGAAAAATTAAATTTTCCCTTCATCTTCTTGTCTTTATTTTTCTCTGTTTCTTCACTCAAATACAACTTGCAAAACGTTAGCTATATAAATCCAGCAAAAAAAATAATATAAATAGCTCATATCTAAGCTCATATCATTCACTTACATTCACACTGTAGGAAACTTACTGTAACTGCTACAAATGCTGCACTGCTACTTTCAGGTTCAGGCTTTTATAGTTGGTATCTTGGAACCACATGGATTTCTCCCAGCTAAGATCAGGCTGTCACAGACAGTAACACCATGGCATCTGACCACTCAGTGTAATAATATAATAGTATTAATAACTCAATTGACCTCGATTTGCAACATAAACATGAGACATTTTGAAAAAAGTCACAAAAACAAAAGTTTTGTAATATCCTCCAATAACAATTTCCAAAAATAAGGCAATGATTGCTCTATAAAGGGCTACAGGCATAAGACATGCCACAAAATTTTGCCAAAATGATCCTTTTCTGTCACTCTGGCCAAACATAGTAATCTTTGCAATCCTGCAAAACAGCTGCAGAGGCAATATTTCATTCTAAGGCCAATGTGCTTCCTAGGGAAGGCTTTTGTTTGTTTGATTGCATGCATGAGTTCCGCCTGCATGCAATTTCCTTTAACTGTTTCCTAATTTCTCTCACTTATGTTTTAGCTCACTCCCTTTAAGAGAAGCAAAACTACGAACACACATTTTGGGAAATGAAACTCCTGGCCTCAGCAGTGACATCTCCGTCAGCGTGTGACGTATTAAACTGTTGCAATCGTAGAATTTTGAGGTCACATGACGTCTCTGATTCACAGAGATCCTCGCTGTGCTGTGTTTATTTTCATGAAACTCCTGACTGCAACATGGGAACTGAAGACAAAAAAAAAATTCAGTCAGTTAGAAGTCAACCTCAAAGCACACATCCTATTGTTTTTCTCCTTTTACTGCACATGATGCAGATTTTTCTTCACCTTTAGGGAAAAGCAGCTCTGTCCGTCTTGTGTGGCCTCCCTGGCATACTAATTTCTCCTCCTTCACACTGTTATTAAAACAGACAAATTATTTAAGGTTAAACCATGTTCCCTCAGAGTCATACATTTTAAAAGCACATTCTCAACTTTGAGTCTTGATACCTTCAACCACATCACGTATGTATTGCTTTGACAGAAACAGAAGGATGTGACAGTGGCAACATCTGGGATCTCACATTAAATAAGCATCACAGAGGAAGTTGGAGGACACAGAGAGTCACTTTCTGCACATTGCTGCCAGGGGGGAATAAAAGTGTCATAAAAGTTGATCAAAAGGCATTCAAATCTTTGGATAAATCTTCTTAGCATTCTAAAATGTATCTCCTTTGGAAGCCCCACTTTCTACCTTTTATCTATTATCATTATATTCAAGTCACATTGTCAGCCTTCGTTTTTCAGAGAGATAAATCCTGGCCTTCTTTCAAAACCCCAGGGATAGTCCAAAATGCACATTACATCCCCCTCTCTATCAGTTGAACATTTTTTAATTCATTTATCTGGTTATATCTCTGATTTTTACAATGTATGGACATTTTCTTACAATGTGTCACTTCTATCTTTTTTCGAGCTAGGGAATGAGGTTAATTTTCAATTTTTTTTTTAATCATTATTGTACAACATTGGTTGCACAACAAAATGCAAGTTGTGCTCCTGTTATGGTACAAAAGAACATTTTTATTTCCTTTTTGTTGTGGAATATATAGGATAAGTTAAGGAGCTGGAGGAAAAGAAGCTGCTCTGTAGTCTGGCAGTACGACAGCAGATACTTGCTTGCCAGATGGCAGCAGGGTATTATCTTTAAAAATCCTCCGGGCTCTACACAGAAACCTCGGCTCACCCGCTGCAGAGCCCTTCTGTTGCATCTTTACTTAAATGGTTTAAAAATATTGAATATATTGTGATGCTAATGTGCAAAAAAGTGCACCAAGGAAACAGGTGCAAAGCTCTGTGAATTAAAAGAAATCATAAAGGGACAAACAGAAGGTTACCCAACCTGAGGTGACACTCACATGTTGAAGAAGTCAGTGCTGCTGAGCTCGTGCCAGTCCCTCCAGGTGAAGTAGTGTGGACAGCGTCTCTCTGGACAGGGTGTGTGCACCTGCTGAGTCAGTCCCGGCCACTGCCTGCACAGCACAAACAACTTGGACATCACCGCTAAGATGAGATCCCACGACTGGCGAAACTCTGAGGAGAGAAAACATCTGTATGTGCTGCAGCTGTGCAGAACATTTAGGCTCATTACAAAGTGTGATCCTGGATTTTTACCTTCACCCTTCTCAGGTCTCCTGCAGCGTATCTCTATGAAGGGATCTCCATCTGTATTCTTCTGTCTCACCAGAGTCAGACGGTTTCCACAGCAGAGGAGACACTGCTCTCTCCCCACCCAGTGAGTCGGGTACAGGGAGCATGTCTTGATGATCACTCTGATGGTTACAAATTGTTACAATCCTCTTTCTGCAGTAAATCCAGCAGTAAGCAAGCCACACTTTCTCTCTGTACAAATCAGGCCCCAAACCAGGATATAAGGATTGATTGCTGATATTTGTTTCGTGCTCAGACGAGATTCATCATCTAAAAATGTAGGTTTGTTATAATAATGCTAGAAAACTAGAAAAGCACTCGGAGAGCGCAGACCTCCGCCAAAGCAATAGGGTCAGTTGTGCAATACCAAATTGCACACTTGATGGATTATATTGACAGCATGTATTTTAAGAGCACACTGGCATTTAAATATTTCATCCACTAGAGGGCGGCAGTTAGTGAAGGTAATATGGTCACTGAAGCAATAATCCATGATCACCAGACAGACAGACAGACAAACGCCGGTGAAAACATAACCTACTTGGCAGAGATAACTCTGATATCGACAATGAAATTATGAAATGTTCTACCTGTGGAAGAATCCGTGAGGAATCTCAGGAAGGAAGTACACGTGCACACTGAGGTCATCTTGCTTGTCCTCTCCCCACTTGTTGCAGACTATGAGATCATCCTTCAGGTAAATGGGGAAGAGGCAGGCTCCATCTGGATCCCTCTTGGCCTCACTGGGTGACTCCCACTGCTTCTCATCGGGGATGAACTCCGGTGCTCTGGGGTTCAGGTGGCTTGAGAGCAGAGTGGGGAGGCAGACCTCAAAGTGCTGCAGTAAGGTGAGCACTATACCTTCCTCCCGTTTGGAGCCCACCACTTCTCCAACCAAGTCTTCATCACCCTCAATCAGTTTCTCTAACTCTCTGCGGACCAAGATGCGCATGGCTGCATTCTGCAGGACGCCTCTGCACCTCAGGTCGTCCACCCAGGTGAACTTCTGTTTCACCAGGGCCCCTTCCTGCAGAAGGAGATCTCTGGATAGCCCGTCCAGCTGCTGCACCAGGTCATGCCTCACAATAGTCTGCATTTACAGAAAGAAGCATGGTCTGTATATGGTTTTGCTGCTCCACAAAATTTGCAGAATTTTTTTTTTTTACAATCAGTCCAATCAGCAGAAAATTATGTAATTACGAATCAAGGAAACACTTACTATAATTTGCCCAAGAAAGCTTTATATATTTTCAAGGAAACTGGAAACTTTTTTTCTGTATCAGTAATTATATGAGTATACCTTGAACATTGAGATGAGGAAGGAAGGCTGGATAAACACTCTGTCACTGAGGTCTTCGTACCAAACGATCACTCCTATACGATGCAGATATCGCAGGAGGAATCGTAAGATGGAGTGGAGACTCTCTCTGCTCAGTTTCACACGGTTCAGAATTAAATCACCCAGTTCTTCAAGCAGAATAATACCTTAGATGGAAAACAGAGAAATCTCAGTTAACGTAAAATGAACATAAGCACGTTCTGAGTGCAGTTCTTTGAATTAAAAATGAACTTACCATGTTTGGGAATTTTCCTATGTGAAACTAGTGAATAAATGGCTTGTTCCACTGCTTCGTAACTTTTTGGTAAGATGCACTCAGAACACACAAACACACTTTCTGATTGAATGCATGTCAAAATATGACATTTGAATTTTTCAATATCCTCAGTCTTTGTGCAGTCAAGGGTTACAAGATCCAGAACCTAAAAGGAAGTTGAAGGGAAGCTGTGAAAGGCCGTATGGCAAGGCAACAGCAGTATCACAGTTCACACACTTGTGCTTTTGTTGAAATTATTATTTATCCCTGTGAAACCCACCAAAAATACACAATTTATCATAGAAAGAAACAAAAACAGGCACAAACAGGTCTTTGAAAAAGTGCAACTGTTGGCTGTTTACACAGACCAGAGAAGGGAGAACAGAAGAAGTTGTAAGTAGAGGTTGTGAAAACATAAAATAAATAAAAAACTTATATCTAAAGGCAAGATAATAATTATGTATTAAACAAAAAAGCCCTTTAAAGTAATAAAATACAACTAATCAGTACCTTCAACTTGTATTCCAGAAGACAATCCAGCTCTTCCAGCTGGTCCATAAAGAGAGAGACATCCATGTTTTCTTCAAGATTTTGCTTCTGCTGTTTCAAAACCATCTTCCTGTTGGCCAGCATGATTCTGACCTTCTCCTCGACGTCTTTCTTCTTCTCCATCACCTCCTCCTGGTCCCTGCACTGGTCGCAGTGCGTTCCCACCAGCAGGACCACTGCGTCTGGCACACGCAGCTGTATGTTGTTTATCCAGAACCCCACTTGGTCTTTGAAAGAATCTGGGTCTACAATGCTGTAGCTGATTCAAAATCAAAATCAAATAATCACATCACAGGCAGTTCATGTTAGAATAGTAGAGATATTTCATTGTGGACCAAGGACCCTGTGACATTAAAACCAACTACTTTCTTAAAAGCTTGAATAATCAAACATGTACATAGTTGCTCACCTGGCTAAATCAAAAGTAAGAATGACGAGGGCTCGTGGTGTGATGAAGACGTGGTGTGTCAGGTAGTACTCCTCCTGCCCCGCAAAGTCCCAGAAGAGGAAACGGACTTCCTGGGCGTACAGTTGACTGATCTCGATCCCTTCAGTCCGGTCCTCTACTGCCACCGCCACAGGCCTGCCTCGCCTCAGGCTGCGGCACAGCGTGGACTTCCCTGCCATGGAGGAGCCCAGGAACATGGTCTTGACTGTCCAGGCACTGTGTGTGTTTGGGTTCTCCTCCATTTGACAGAAATAGCTCTGGATGTCCATGACCCCTCCAGCACAGACCTCCTCTGGTGGGCACCTGAGTGGGTTCCCTGTGGCCTTGCACAGGGTCAGCTCACAGCTACCGTTCTGGAAAAGTTGCGACGGCAGCTCTGTAAGTTGGTTCTTCTCGACCAAAAGCTCTTTTAGTTTTGGGAGACCAACTAGTGGTTGTATGTTTTGCAGGCAGTTCCTGGAAAAGTCCAGGTAAGTGATACCTGTGCATTGGTTTATATCTGAAGGAATGTTGCCCAAGCGATTGTTGTTCAGTTTTAGGAACTTCAACCTGCTCAGATGTGGGAAGACTCCCTCTGGAACGGCTCTGATGTTGTTGTGATTCATGTACAGCATCTCTAGTCTGTGCAGATTGCGCATTTCCTGAGGAAACACTATGATCTTGTTCCTGGAGAGATTGAGCTTTGTCAGGTGGGTGAATCTGGAGATGCCGGTGACCCATTTAAGTTTGTTCCTCTGCAAATCCACACGTCCAGCCTGTGTCGGAAGATCCTGAGGGAGGGACTTCAGTTTCTGTCCTGACAGGTTGCACTCCTCCCAACTGTTTCCTGTATTATGAAGGGATAGGTTTGCAGGATGTAAGCTCTGAACACTGTCTCAAAAAAGCAAGTTATCAAGTTTGATAGGATAGGGAAGTCAGCTTATTAGAAGATAGGGTTAATGCATGTAGCTGTAACTATACAATCATTTAACTGAAGGGAGAGGAGCATTTTAAGGCAACATTCCTTTGTTAAGTTTCAGGTCATAAAAGTCAATGGTTTTCATTGTAAATCTTCTGTGAGCTGGCTAGATCTAGATAAGAGTACAGAGCTATTCCAGGATCAACACACATCTGCATAAACACCATACATTTTGTAATGGAAGTTTAACATTAGGAGACCAGCTCTGGTTGGCTGTCAGGTCACCCCAAATTGCCCACTTGCAAAGTCCAACCTATTGTCAAGTTTTTGGCATAAAACCAAGAAGAAAAACTGTGAAGGAGAAATTGTTCTTCACTCTGTATTGTGCTCTGGCATGGTCACAGCAGAGTCCAGCGCTGCTCATTACATCTGGTTATTATTCTTTCAATAAATGGTCAACTTTATTCAGTTGTTTTGAGTTTCCTGTAAAGGCCAAGTATAGATTAAATAACAGGGCCGAGCAGGGAGGCTTTAAGGGCTCAGCTCTAACAAGTTGCCTGGGGAACCTCCCAAAACGAAACCATGCATTACTTCATCAGTCCATGCTCCGGGTTTAAGAGGTAGAATGGTTTCATAGAGTGCATTAATCTGCATTTATACTTCTGCTATAATGTCTATGTTAAGGTTAGTAATGTCACAGCGGTTTGTCAAAGTTCAACAAAAGTTGAACTCAAAAGCTCCACACACATTTATTGTTCCTCCTCTAGTAAATCCACTGATTGCAATGACTAGTTACATGCATGTATTTGTGTCATATATTTTGTCATGATAGCTGTGTGCTGTGTAGTCTGATGAACATAAAACAGTTGCTGAAGTGAAAGCCTCATGCCAGCAACACTGAAGGCAAATAATCATGAGAAACTAAATGATTCTGAAGCAGGCAAAGAAATACCTCTGATATTAAAAAAAAAAAGAGTTCTGGGGAAGTTTTAAAGCCGCCACAGTCTAGGTGGTTAATGGAAAACACTGTTAAATCTCCTTTAATATTATTTTCATTAAATACTGGCATAATACTTCACTGGAAATGCTTCACCTCAAACATGACAATGTCAAGCAATATGAAACAAATCTGTTCATAAGATATCCCTGTACCACAGGCCGATATATCAACATTATCAACAATAATCACAGACCGCCAACAGTATTTAAAGTACATGTCAGGTTTCTTACCATTAAGAAAGGCCATTTTCTTCACACTTTCTCTGCAGATATCCGCAGGGTAGTTTTCTAGTTGAATGATGTCCTCAGGTAGTGTACAGAGGCTGACTTATCAACTGGTCAGCCCATAATTGACACAAGCCACCAGTTTCCCACAGCAGAAATAGGGAAGTAGAATACTTTCTAAAAAAACATTCGCCATTACTTCCTATTTTAGAGTTCTAACAGTTTGCTGCTGTTCATCAAAAGACAAATCTAAGCATATCTATAAATCAGATTGTGTTTTATTGTTATTTGTGGTATATATATATTGCCATACCTTTGCAAAATTACCCATGAAAAAGCATCATTTAAATGTACAAGATTCATTGTTGCATGGTAACCCGCTCACTCTGAGATCAGCACTGTTGCTCCACAGCAGAAAGGTCCAGACTCTGACACTCTTGGCTGGAAATGTGAAGTGGATTCTGAGTGTTTTCCCCATTTCTGCTTCTCTTCACGCACACTCAGCAGGAAATGCACAGGCATGACTGAGGATATGAATAATGGCTGCATTACATTTAGGTGAGCCAGCTACAGGGCCATATCAGGACCTAAAATATAAAACATATTCTGGTTTCTTTAACACTTTTTTAAACTATATAATTCCATATGTGTTCTTTCATAGTTTTGATGTCTTTCATATTAATCTACAATGTTGAAAATAAAGAAAAGCCATTGAATGAAAATGTGTCAAAACTTTTGACTGGTCATATCTGAATCATGCAATATTTTATACCAAACATGAAATATTGGATGTATTTAATTATTGTTGCACATTTCTTATAATCCCATTATCCAGCACTCATCAAATCATTTATTGTCACATTTTTACTTGTTGAGACAAGTTATTGTTTGTAGGAACTGAGAGAAGTTCTCCAGTCTATCAGTCCTGCCACAGTGCCATTCTCATTGCTACCACCAGATGGAGCCAAAGTAACGGATGAGAAATCCGACACAATGCTACTTTCAGTATCACTGTAGTCACAATTTACTCTGTCCTGTATGTTGTGGGTTTACACCAAATTACAGAAAGTGTGGTGAAGTTATGGGAACTAAAATGTATAAAGTCTTTGCTCTGTTAAGACCTTTTTGTTTCTTGATATTATGTTCCCATACAAGACATATAAATCAAACATTATAAGCATCATAATATGAGGCCACAAAGTAATATTCTACATTATGTCAAAGTTCTGCTAAAATCAGCTTATTTTGCTCAAGGAGCCAAAATGTTCATTGTGTCCACTTACAGTACTTTAAAAATGGTTCAAACAAGAGTTCACCCAGTACTGGTTTCACACTGTTCCACAGTGAAGGCATGAGCAGTCTTCTCACACGCTGAAAAGTACTTGTGTTAATCCAGTAAATTTACAGTCAGATTCTTTTCCATTTGGCAAGCTGGTGTGAAACACTGAAGTCCTTCAGGATTTTTTGCTGCTCATGAGTTTCCGGTCACACAGGTACCTCTGGACCCATCCGCTGGGATTGACATCAAGCCGCAGGAAGTCCTGCACCCACTGACTCCTCTTCGCCCCCTCCACAAACTCATCCAGTGTAATCTGACCTGCAGCACAGAAAGAATTATTCACAGATTATTATTGAGGGATTTAGTTTGAGGATGTTTTTTTGTTTGTTTTGAGAGTGCAGTTGACGTACCATCACTGTTCACATCGACCTCTTGGAAGATGCGGTCACACACCTCCCGGGCGGTGAGGTTCCCCATCCCTGTTTCATCAGAAACAGAATTTTTCTTTATCTTGTAGATTATCTGGAAGAAGAATCCAACAATTGCATTATTTCTTAATGTGATAATGCTGTTGATAAAGTGTATGCTTTTTAGCCATATTAGTAGCATCATTATAGGATGGAAATGTCAGTCCAAGCGCCTGCCCCTTTGCCCCTTGTTTTGCCTTTTTGTCAAGGTGTATTTTTTGTATTTAATTTTATGTATTTATTTATTTTAAATGTTTGTAAGGCCTGCCTGTGGCCCTAATCAAGAAAAACATTTCAAAATCAATAATAATTTAGTTATAAATAAAATTACTTTCTCAGTCAGGTGATGACGTCACCTGGTGACCGGCAGGTAAAAGGGCGTCATGTGACGTGCCTTCAGTTTCACTAACGTTTGGCCCGCTGGCTGCCACCCGCTGAGACCCAGCTGCAACATCCAGCCGCATGGTAGGTTTAATATGTGTGAGTGATTATCACGTTATATTTATAATATTAGCGTCACACCGTGTCGCCTTTATAATGCACCATACGTTTATTACTGCTAGGAATTAGCAGCGCTGCTGATGCTTGCAAACACAGTGAGTCGGGAAAACTTTGAGTGATTAGCATTTTCTTTTTGCATTTCGTGGTTGTTCTGTCAGCTGTTAGTTGGGAATGTGGAGGCAGGTCTGCTAGAAGCTTTGAGGACTTTTGTCGTCCAGGATTTGTTGTGAAGATGTGCAGTGCAATGAGTCATTAGCACTAATTTATACATGCATTAATAATTTCTGATGTGGATGTAATTTGCATATGCTTTTGTGTTCGTTTTAGTATCCAGTTTAGTTAGTATAGTTTAGTAGTTTAGTTTAGTTAGTAGTTAGTATCCAATTGACCTCAATTTCTTCACTTTGGTGTATTGTGTTTATTTTATGCTAAAATCAATAAGAAGCACGTGTAAGTCTACCGTTTGTGAATTGTTTGATACACTGCAATGTATTCAGCTGTGTTTGGGATGATTGTTATTTCTTTTAATTGTAAATATTCTGCTAAGATTTTCTCCATATTTCAATAAGATTGCTACAGAAAAATTTTACTTTTACTATGTTATTAACAGAAAAAAAGGTGTGTGCTGCAAATATACAGTATTTTGCAGGTGGTGGAGTGTGAATGAGGAAAGAGTTGATGGATTTTTGGGAAATGTGGTCATCTAATATTTTCACAACAATGTGATAGTGTGAGTGCAATTTTGAGCATTGGATGCTAATAGTTATATAAGGATACAGATAAGGATGTAAGGGCATGGTAAAAACCTGGCAAAACCAGACCAAAACATACATTGATTAACATACACATCCAAAAAGTTTGCTGGTATTAAATTAATCCTACATTAAAAACAGCTGTACACATCTGCATTTCAAATCAAACACAAGACCTACTATACGTCTGGATTTAGTACTTGAATATACAGTTAAGGTGTGAGAAGTTAGGCTGTATCTAAAGAACAAACACTTGTGATTTTATGAAATCAACACTTTTTACCTTGACAATTTTCTGGAGTTCATTCTTGTCTAGACGGCCGTTGTCATCGCTGTCAAACACTTTGAAGGACCACCGCAGTTTATCTTCAAGGTTTCCACGTAGAACAAGATTAATGGCTGCCACATACTCTATAAAATCCATTGTGTTGTCCTGAAAAACATGGAAAACTGACATGAAAAGTAAAGCAAAGCAAAAGACAGGTGACTTTTTTTGTGTGGTCTTGTTTTTCACACCGAAACTTTTTAATTCAAGCAGCTTTGTGACTCACATGATTCATGTCAAATGCTCTGAAGATGCCGTCCATGTACTGCGACTCAGGTGTTCCACTCTGCACTCCAAACATCCTCTTGAACTCGTGCAGGTACAGAGATCCACTCGGGCACTCCATGATGAAGGACTTGTAGAGGTCCTGGATGCTGTGTAACTCCAGCTCCTCTTCCTCAGCCTGTACTTGCTGATTTTGACCCATGTTGAATCCAAATCCCACCACTGCAGTACAAACTCAGTACGTCTTATATTTTATAAATAAATAAAAAAGCTTCAGAGAAGCCATATCCTTAAGACTACCTGCGATGAACGGTTGAGTGTGGAGTTCATGGCTGCTGCCGACGGTTTCTTTACCTGCTCGGGGTTCTACAACACAGTCGAGTGCCATAACTCATTCATGTGATCCCTGACCCTAACCAAGAGGCTTATTTTTAGCCAAAGTCTTCAACAAGCTGAGTTTAAAGCAGTAATCCACATGCCTGATCCCATCTTGAACCTTTACTGACCCAGGGTCACTGGATCTCCTCTAGCTATTACTTGAAATGATAACTCATATTGTTGATAAGAGATGGTGCTTTTTCAGGTGTGTGTGTGCAGTATAACTTAAATATCTGTAGGTAAACTGTCCCTGAAGCTGTTTAGGTTGTCAGGTTACAGTGTAGTGATGTTTGATTTAATTCACTTAAAACAAAACATATATATATATATACATACATAATTTTCTTTGTTTGTTTTGTCATGTGCTCAGAAAGTCTTTGTGGATCCGGTCTTGGTATAATACTGGCATGCTTTGTGAAGTGCTTAGCCTTGACTTCTTAGTTTGTTTGTTTGTTTTGTGTCTACGTAAGGGGATTTAGCTAAATGGAAGTCAGCCATCGTGACTTTTACTGTTTAAACTGGTGATCAGACAAAATGCATTTGGGAAAAAGGACCTGTGTCGTCAGTTGTTGCAACCCTGTCTATTAGAAATGCAACCAAATACTGTTTTGATGTAAGTTATTAGAAAGTGAAAATATAAGAAAACATTAATCTTAAAATATGTTTATTGCTACTTGTTATGAAATCCAAGTTTTGACCACTTTTTTTCCTTTTTTTAAATTTTGACATTTCATAATGAGACCTCCTTTAAATGGAGACAGTAAGTATTTACAGTATGACTGCCATGGTGAGACTCAGGTCAGCCTGTAGAGTGAGAATAACTCCGTGAGTAAATCCCAGGGGTTTAAACGTCAGTCTGAGTGGGAGGAGGGATCATGCCCAGGGGCAATTCCCGGATTTCTTTAAATAAATGTTGTGTCAGGTGGGACCAATGGGACATCAGAAAAGTCTATCAGATAAAAAACAGCATTTAAACCTGGCTTACAAAACATGAGACATCATATTTTCAGGCTCGGGTGTGTTGCCCTGTGTCCCAATACAGTTGGAATAACATGGAAGTGGCACTTCACAGGACCAGGAATCACCCCGATACTGTAGCCAAATGATGTTGGAGTACCAGGGGGACCAATCATATTTCATGGGGGCGGCCCTTGATCTGCCCCTAGGCTCTGTATTCATGTGATTTCCTTCTAGGGTTGCCACATTATAGGAATTTTCAAATTTGGAAACTTTTCATCGGAGGCTAGGCTAACTATTTATAAATCTGTTCATGCAATTTAGATTTGGAATATTTCTTAAATTCCCTCAGCTTAACTTCCCATGGAAAGTTGCTGGAAATGTACCAGCACTTTCCTCCCCTTTTCAACCCTATTCCCTTCAAATAAAGGGTTGCATTTCAGATCAATATCAGTGGAAATAAATATAGCAGCACACATTTGTACAGCTTTGGAGCAGGATACGATAGTGACACATTTCTATTAACTTGAATTCAGAGATTTTAAAACAAAAGTAATCACATAAAACAATATGACTTTGCAGAATAGACTTTAATTCAACATTCACAGGATGTAATTAAGTTCTAGTCATTTCATTATTTGCTTAAAACAAGCAAAGTTGTAAAACAGTAAAAAAAAATAACACAATAGAAAAGCAGACATTACAATAATTTACTATTTACATATTGACACTTTGTACCAAGAAGGCTGTGACTTGAATTAGCAAGCAACATGTATACTATATATATATGCACTAATTTCAGGCTATATGAAACTGGCACTAAAAGTTTTTTGAAAATAGTTTTTGCAGCTTCCAGCTCACACACACATTTTCTTTCAGAAATACACATTTTTTAATAGTGAAAACAGAAAATAATGATACTTCAGATGCTATTGTTCAACAGGGAACATTATATTTAGTGAAAGCCTGATGATGAGTTCGGAACAGCTTCTTTCAGTCTGTGAATCTACACATGAACATGCTGACAAAGTATCCAAAATGAATCTAACTTGTAGTTAAACGCTGTTTTTAACACATTTTGTATAATTCAAAGCCTGGACTTCAGCCCTGCTTGTCCACATTGGAAAGGCCTTTATTGTTAACATTTCAGAAGTGTGCACTCCGTCTCCTCTGCTCCATCACCCACCCAGCAGGGTTCATGTCCAGCTTCAACATGTTGAGCACCCAGGGGTCCTGCTGAGCGCCTCTAATGAACTCCTCCAAGTTAATATGACCTGTGACACAAAACAGCAGGATGAATCTTCTGTCTGATACAAGTAAATGTTTCCTCTGTCTGCTGTCACTACAGAAGTGAATTAATTGCGTTGTAACGTGACTAAACGCCATCTTACCATCTCCATCACTGTCGACAGCCTGTAATATTCGATCCACAACGTCATCTACTGTCAACTGGGAATCACTCACATCCGTCTTTGAGCCTTTCTTTATTCGGAAGAGGCTCTGGAAAAAAAAAGTATTTCATGTTAATAACAGGAAATTTGTGTTATGTTAAATCCACTAAAATGTGTTCACAGCATTAAGTTTGACCCTTATAAATATTACATCCAATATTATGATCAAACTTTTTAAAAATATCTTCTTTGATTTCACTTTTATACTCCATGATCTCAAAAAATTTCAACACACTGAATTCAAACCAGTTTGTTTGTTTCTGACTTTGCATTGTTTTTTTGTTGTTGTTTTTGCCTTAAATAAAGATACAGATTCATATATTACCAGTTAAAATATGTAAGAAAATTCAACAAAAATTCTTGATGTGCATATCTTTTATAACGTGCTTTTATTTCAGTGGAAAGAAAAAATGAAATTGAGCAGAGAAATGGTTATTATTCTGCTTCTGGCATGAAAATAAGAGATATATTAGATAATCATCTTCTTCACCAGAATGCATATTTCACGTTCACTTTAACACAACTGATGATAAAGTGATGAAGCCAAACACGAACAATAACAAAATATTCTGAAAACCACTGGAAGTAAAATATATCTACAATATCTATGTCCATTGTACCTTTAATTATTAAAAACCTCACAGGAATAGACTTTATAGCTTATGCATATGGCCATTTAATAATTAATTTCCTTTCCTATACTTTACCTTCTCCAGGAGTATACAGTATACATTAACAAAGTTTAGAAAACAAAGCGTCGTTTTTTCAGCTTAATCTGATTTTAATAAGATTCATGTCATATAAGAACAGGTGTATATGTTAAAATGAATGATGGGGAAATTAAATGTAGCTGCATCACTTTCACGGTCCTTGCATTGTTCATGCTGGCTCACAGTTAAACTGTCACAGTTTAGTGGGACACGTTGTCTCCGTTATTAGGAACACCTGTTCTTTTCCCACTACGGCAGATTAAAATGTCTTCTGTGATAAAGCCCATTCAGGTTAAACTCTCCAACTAAGTCATTTACTCAGTGAGATTTACTGTGAAATTCCCAAAGTGAAGTACTTTTGGCGTTCCAGAGGCTGAGGGGGAAGACGTGACAGTCCACAGGCTGTCCTGCAGAGCTGAGCAATAGGAGACTTTTTATTTATCTGAGATGTTGAAATATATGGATTTACTGAGCTTCTGTCATATGCTGCTTGAAACTAAATGCCTTTCTGTAAAAGAGGAACTTTCAGGAAGGGAATCCCCTTTTTCAACATGCACAAGACATTTTGTCACAGTGGATTTATAGTCACACTTACATCAATTATTGAATGGAGTTCGTCCCTGTCCACATAGCCGTTGCTGTCTTTGTCGTACACCTTGAAGGACCAGCGTAGTTTATGCTCCAGGTCTCCCCGGAAAACAAGGTTCAGTGCTGCCACAAACTCAAGGAAATCTATCGTGTTGTCCTGAAAGGAAGGTTGAATGAGAACAGTTGTGTCACACTTTGGTAAAGATATATAGTAGGTCATATCAGGCTGTAGCAGCTTTTACTCTCACCCCATTCCTGTCAAAAGCTCGAAACATGTTCTCCGCATAATCTGACGCTTCCCCTGTTGGGTCCACACCAAAGAAACGCTTGAACTCGTGCAGGAATAGTAGTCCACTCGGGCACTCCATGACAAACTTTTTATACATCTCCTGAATTCCTTTGACATCGATCTCCTCATTGTTCTCCGTCTGCTGTGTCTGCCCCATGCCTGGCTCGTGAGTCAACAGTCCATAGTCCTGAAGCCTCGAGGTGTGCTCTCCACGATGGAGTGGGCGGACTTGAAACGAGGATCACACACTGTGAGATGTTGTATAACCTCGTGGAATCCCAGCGCTCCAGTTTACCTATGAGACTGGTGATTAGTGTGGCCTCAGGATTACTACGGCCTTATGTTAGTGGGGTTTCCTCTCTGAGTTAATTAGGTTTGCAGCTAAATGTGGGTCTAGGCCAAACTCGTAGGAGTGGCACGCATCTCTCTAAATACAAGTTAAAGGTATGTGTGTTCCTATAGTGTGCTGCACTGTATATTGTCATTAGAAAAGCACTACATCAGCAATGAAGTGTAGAATAAGTAATCTTCAACAAGATCTCCAACCTAAATGACAAATTAGATAGACTGTTTTAGCAAACACATATCAATTTGTCTATCCAGCAGATACAGAGCAACATTAGTATTCATTCTTAGTCAAGTCTGATGAATGTAAGTCCAAACTACATTTACCTGTCACTTCCTGTGGTTGTAAACTTGTGAGAAAAATATACAGTTGCTAAATTTGAATGGCTGCTGTTTAAAGCTGGTCAGGTCATGTAGGTTTATTCTCTGAAAACTGTTGCTTGCCATTGCTGGAAACAGGGTTTAGAGTCCTTTGCAGACTAACAAAAACAAACAACCAAAAGAGGCTAAATCTTCTTATCGCTGCAGAGTTCGGTGCCAGTTCTCTGGAAAATGTAAGGCCAACATCTTTCCATTACACATAATTTAAAATCAAAACAAACAATTTCAGTTTTTAAAGTTCTGAGTTTCCTTCTAGTGCCAGCCTCAAGTTGACATTTAAGATTTTGAGTTAACGTCAACACACACTGTGTTTTGGCTTAGGGCCTTCCTCAGATTGATTTATTCATTTTAACCATAAAAATAGCTTTACCTTTGCTTTCTCTTACCCTAACAGAGTTTTCCTTAAAAGAAGAGACTTTTGCAATAACAGTTTTGTTTATCTATCTTATACGGTCGCATGCTTTCTTGTCCACCAATGTATCTGCCAAATGGCTGATGTCCAACTGTATAGCCGTCCTTAATCAGTCAGTGTTGTTCTTTCTGTTCGGAATTAAGATGCTAAGAGGCTAAGGCGCTCTAGGCCGTGCTAATTTGGAATTGGTGTATCAGTCTCATTTAATTTGATTGCATTAGCTGTGCAGAGCGGCTAGAGAGACTAGATCCCTCAGGATACTTCAGTGTGTCCAAATGAACCGTGAGTGCCCCACAACTTGTTACATAGCTGATGGTTATTTGTTGGATAATGCAATATATTAATAAGCATCCTAACTTATTATTGGTGGATGCCAGTCACTTCTTCAGTAACTCACTGTATGCTGCTGTGTTTTTAGGTAAGTCTGTGTCTGAGGTGTCCGACCTGCAGGCATGCAGTAACTCACTGCTATGGTTCCTTAAGTAAAGCTCCTGATGTACACTCCATTACCTTTCACACTTTTAGATGATTTGTTGAATATTGTGCCTGCGGCAAGCACAGACTGCTCAGGGTTTTTTCTTTGTGGGATGAGTACAGACAGTAAACTGGAGACAAAATTGCATTTCAGACAAAGTAAAGGAGAAACATTTTACTAACAGTACGTACAGTGAAAGTGCCCTTGAGCAAGGCCTCCAGAGGACTTGTGTCGTTACACAAAGCGTAAAAACAAGCCCATAAAATGAACAAAAAAAAGGATTTGTAGTTCTTCAGTGGCCTGATAAAGTGTTTTTTACTGCTCAGCTATTACCCACAATCGTGCCGTGTCCTGCCAGTCAGGATGAATTCTGCGGCTCATTTAATAATCTGAGATGTTTGGTTTGGGATTTCTTTCCTGCTGATGTCTGATTGGTTAGAGGGCACTGTATTAACACTGTGGTCCATATTGAAATCCCTGAGATGTGATTAGAGGTTACTAAGATTATCACACGACAGGAGGTCTGTTACATGCTTTAAACAACCTGTACAGCATCTCTAATGAGGATAAGTTTTGAGCTTATGAATTTAATATTCACATTCTGGAACTTGCAGTGAGTGTTGGTTGATGGTGGTAGGAGGTTTGCTTCCTGCAGAGCCATTAGACGATACATATTGGGTCATACTGTGGCAACTTCCTGCTGCTCCTCTTCTACACATTAAAATATTTCATCACTTTCTTTGGTGCTGTAATTTTACAGAACATGGCTACTTTTCCCTCTGTTGATCTGATTATGTGGCTCTGCCGGCTTGATCCGTAAATCTTTTTGGACTAAGACGAGTACTGCAGACCAAAGTGCAGCACAAACAGACTGGCACTGCGGTGTAAATATATTTTAAGATCCCCACCTACGTACTATAAATGGCGCCTTTAACCCAACAAACCCATGTCACGAAATAGACATTGGATAACACCATATTACACCAACACCATATTTACAAAACTTGTGTGCCACATTTTACACCTCTGTATATAGGGCACCACAGGAATGAGTTCTTAAACTTGAAAGTAAATTAGCATTTTAGCATCCTGGGGTCTATCCTCTCAAACTATGAGGATTTGAATGGGTTGGTGGTTAGATACCTGAAATAAGGTCTGTTTTTGCTTTTTGTTGTACGACATAAAATACATTAGCAAATACTCCCACTTGTGAATTTGGGAGTTTTTACGCGTCCTTAAAAAGGTGCTTGCTAACAAGTGGCTAAAGGAGACTACAATAGTTGTCGGGGATATTATACAACATCACTCTGGACATGGACAGAAACTCTATCACTCAATCACTCTATCACTAGTCCACCTTGCAGTCTCTAGTCGTGTTTTTCTGTGCTCTTGCAAACTCTTGTAGATTAGGTTAATAATCAATTTTTTAGGCTACAGTTCCGTTGACCACTTCAAATAAATAATAAAAGTGGTGTTCATTTGTGAAGATTATCCTGCTGAACAAAACATGTAAGCATCAGAAACGTGTGTTTGCCACAGAGCTTATTTTCTGCCATGATTCAAAATCCTATGCAGAAATCCCATAGGCTGATTCTCAATAGACCCCATGGTGATGATGCTTCCAGGTTGGCCTACAAAATACATAATTTCACTATAATATCACTATTTTTTATAATCATTACAAATACTTTAAGTTCTATACAGCATTACTTTCTATACGTTTTTTTTTTAAGAATTTGATTTATTGGAAGGAATTGGACATGACCTGTACATTTGACTATTTTCTATGTTTAGTGATGGAAAATAAAATAATTGTCCTTACAATGCAGTTTTTGAAACAATGCATCCAAAAGCAGCACAACCTACTTGTAAATGGATACCAGGCCAACCTAGAGTGGATCTTAAATTAGCAGAGCTGTGTTGGCCAAGTTGAGAGAAGAGCATCGCTAAGAGGATTTGATGAAAGGCACCATGGGTTATTCCTCTCATGTGCTGAAGTGGCCAGCAAGAGAGAACAAAAACAACAAAAGAAACAAAAAAACTTGCTGTTTTTCTAATTGCAGTGGTATTATAGTAAATGCACACATTTACTAGGGATACTGGGATAGTTTCTATATTGTATAGATAATATTGTTTATATAGTTGTGGTTTGTGTATAAAATTGGGATAGTTGCTATATTGTATAGACAATTTAATATGTATGTAAATATATACATGAATAACAAAAGGGGTAGGAACAAATAATCTAATTCATTAATTAATTCATACCAGTTTGAGCCTTTAAAATACAATTCCGAGTCCACAGATTTGCATAAAGCCATTATTTTACTTTTCTGAAAAATACAAAATACATTACAAAGAATGAAAGAAGCCTGGCCACACTCGTTAAGGTTAATAAGTTGATTGGGTTTGTGATGTGTTGGGACTCTTTGTTAATGATGTTTCACCTCACAGTTCAATAAGCCTAACAGGATTAGGCTCTTGACGGAGGGATTCCCTTCACAGGGGTCTGACCTTCACTTCTACTGCTGCTTTCTTACCACCTCTTCTATCCGTCCACTGAGCCATAATGTTTGGTCAACTTTCACCTTTACATAACGTGAAGTTTGAATTAGTAATTTTTGCTTTGTAGTGATCGTCAAAAGCACAGGCCAACATTACTAAATAAAGCAAAAATGTCAAGATATAAATGAAGGGAATGATATTTAAGTGGGAATGTGACAGAGGTCTCCCGGTATAGAAGAATATGTATTTTATATCAATATTCAAAGTATCAGCACTGGACAGTAATGCACTGTGTAATTGCATTCAATGACCACTTTATAAGGTATATTAGCCTACAACCTGCAATCCAAAATAGCTACCCAGAACATATTCATGAACATTTGGTGACTT
>CAFUXE010000209.1:353191-373116 GCA_903364295.1 Serranus cabrilla
TTCACCGCTGCAGCTTTAGGACAGCACACTGTGGGTTGCAGTATGATTTACATGATATGGGCTATTGGGAAACTTTTAATCTAGAGATGAATCCGTCACAACTGTCCAAATACAAGCATCCTAAGAATCACAGAATCAGTTGTTGACATTTGCAATTCAAAATGGAATTATTGTGAAAAGGATTATTGTCAGAATTTGTTGCTTTGAAAATACTGAATAAAAGTATTTCTCATTGCTTTTCCCTCATAATTCTAATTAAATCGAGTCAGTTCTAATGGACTGTACTACTCTCACATGCAAAATATCAGAAGATGTTGTCATTATCTTTTCTCTGCATTATTAAACATAATATATACATCATATCTGTTACTTAGCATTATCATAATATCAAGAAAATTAATAGATTGTGCAGTGTGATTGTTGTCTCAATACATTGTTTAAGTCGGTGATTATTTTTTTGTATGTGATGCATGTCTCTCTTCAGCTTACAACAAAGTTATTTCTGTAAGATACATAATGATACAGATTGAACACAACAATGCCAGGTGTATATTTAATGAATACCCTAGAGTTGCATCCATGCCCAAGCCCAGTTTTTGCATTTTCAAATCTATTGCCAATGTTCTTTATACTAACACGATTTGAAATATGTAAAACTGCTGGAAAAAATCCCCAAAAACCTTCAAACACGCCTTTCAGCCATACTCAGTAGATGCGGATTGCTAAGTTGCCATCATTTAAGTAAACAACTAATAATGATATGAATAATAATAATACTAATTATTATTATTATATATAATAATAATAATAATAATAGTATTTAACTATGTTCGCATGATAACAGGGCTGTTTGAGTTTCATCTTTTTTTGTGCTGGAACATCATTTTAAGAATGAAATGTTTTCTATCTAAATGCTGAAAGCCTGCAGTGACACCTGCAAAGGCTCAGTTGAAGACTTGAAAGGCTTTTTCTGCATAATGCTGTTGTTAAATTACAGACTGTGATCACAGATCAAATTCACTGTACTGGCCAATATTTTCATGCTTTTTCATGTCGTCTGCACTTGAATGTCCGCTAGGTGATGACAGAAGATCACATCAATAGCGGCACCAAAGCTCCATTAATCATACCTTTTTCATCTATTACTCATATCTTATAAGAGCTTTCTGTTCTTGCTCGTGTTACTTCCTCCATCTGTTACCTTCTGTCAATATACTGCAGGGAAAAGCTCTTTTCTTTTTCTTCCAAAGATTTAGATGACAAATAGCAGGCTGCAATTTTTTTTTAAACAAGTAAGCCTTCAATATGTTCTGGAGAGCAATTTTATCATCCCTGTTATGTATCTTAGACATAAAATGATGCTTAATTTCACATTTGACCTACATACAAAAAAATCTTTAATATTAGTTCAAAGACTGACTGGCTGATTATCTGTTTGAGAGGTATCAGTGTATGATGTCAGGAAGTCAATTACACAATTATGTCCAGTCCTTTTCACCATTTTTATCAATGAGACTGTCTCCTTATTCGATTAATTGTCAAGAGCATCTTAATGCTGATGATACCATTGTACTGCTGACGGCTGTTGAACTAACCATGGAGAACCTGCAACTTCCTTCTAATGCGCTCCAGCACGCTCTTATTATCTTAAAGTGGTACTTAAAGCATGTAAGACTCAATTAATGTTGAGATTCAAGGACAAAGCTTACTGTGATTTGCATATATCTACTGTCAATGGTTAAAAAATTGAAAAGGTCTCTTGGCATCTGAAATCTTGCTGGCAATCTAGATTAGGGTCCCAGAAACGTTCCATGGGACATGGGAAATGGGACCATAATTTACTAAATTAACTTCATTCTATAATGAAGATTACTTGAAACTAGCAGTTTAGACCATAAACTCTTGAATAATGTTTATTGAGGTAATACATCAAGTGATAAGTAGGGTTATTGTCCTATTGACTTGGGTACTATCACATGTCTTTTGGAAACCAGTGGTTGGTTGGTTGGTCATCAGAGACATTTTGTTCCATGGTTTTGGTCTATAACCTTGTCACAAAAACCAAACCACCTTTCTGGATTTATGAAGGTATTCTAATAAAGAATATGTATAAAGTATATGTCTTTCACTCCCCTTTTAGTCACCCCTGAACTGCATCATCTGATTCTTATCTTTCCTTGAGGATGGATCTTGCCCTCCCTGGAGAGCGACAATCATTTATTTGTTTGTGTACTTTTCAGTTTTTTCTTCATTTCAAGGAGCAGTGCAGGACGGTTGGGAAATGCTCAGGGCCACCGCTGTTTTAGGAGGTGTATTTGTAGATTTAAAGAGGCTTTTCATAAAACTCATATCCCTCACAGCGTGAGAGAGATAATGGAAGCATCCTCTTCAGATGTACTCTACCCGAAGAGGGCTTCATGTCCTCCATTTCTGTCAGCCTTATTTTTTAAATGTATTTACTGGCATCAGGGTATGCAGCACATAAACACACTTCTATGTGAACACACTTAACTCACATTGTCAAGTTTGTCAGTATAATAGAAGCATGAGTGTTTTTGTAGGGACATAACTCACTTGTGTACAATAAAATTAAGGGATGAATGCAGAGGTTGAATTTCCCCACTTTAGGGTTAATAGATGTAATCTTATCTTATTCACAAGATGCAACTTGTATCTTGAGGTCTTTGCCCACAATGACCCGAAAAGGTATGATGAACTCACTGTGGTCCAGTCCCAAATGTCACACAGACAAAGTTAGTGACTAGCTGGTGAGCAGCTAGCAGCTAAAGAGCAATAAAACAGAGCAGAATGACTGCCATTTTCTTCGCGTCATTCACATCTTAATTAAAAATATGTAATGGTCAAACGTAGGCCATTTTATTAATTTTACAAATGGAAGATGGTTTGATATGGTCATTTTTTGAGCTGGAATGAAAATAGACCTTTTTTATGTGGGCTGTGCATCGACTTTTCACCACTCTGCTAATGTACTCAGAGAGCTGCTTTCTCAAACATACTTATTAAATAATGCTTACCATTATTATACATTACACAGTGTATTACATTCACAGCCAGTTACATAAATGTTTTTCTGCATTATATATTGTTTTAAAAAGTTTTCATTACATCACTTATCAAACAGCAAATTCACCAATACCAATATGCCTTTTATAGGCTGACATCAGCGGATAATATTGGTCAACCAATATATCTGTTGGACTCCAGGTTTAAGAAGGGTGCATGCTGAAGGCTAACAGGACTGGGTGAAAACCTGGGGACATGGATAAAATGTGTCTTTTAAGGGACATATCATGAATTTCCAGGCCACTGACTTGGATACAGGAGACCGGGGTTTCAGGGCGAACAGGTATCCAGTAAGGGTCCTTAGGCAAGACCCCTAATGCTATACCAGCCTACCTCAGACATTATTGATCCTAATAATGATAGAGTCATACTGACATGGGTGTTGGCCAGGTCAGCAAGGTCTGCATCAGTTGCTAGGGAACCAGGACAAATTGATGAGAAATTGGCTAATGGAACACTGGAAGTGTGAAAATACGTAGCTGTTGGAATGCTGCTACACTAATCCCAGAGAGAGAGAGGATATATGCAGAGAACATGGGACTGTGAATGTGATACCTCGAAACCCACAATTAAGGCTAACAAAGAAACAGCTGGGGTGCACTGTCACCCACGGTGTTCTGCATAGGCCTGAACCCTCTCAGACAGATCATCACAAAGAGTGGCTATGGATACCAATTCAGAAGTGTGTCAACAATCAACCACCTCACCATGCATGGAGGGTTTCACCCTTAGTCCAACACCCTGACGCTTTTTGCTAAGCGGAAAGAGGGAAGCCAAGGACTAGTGAGCATAAAAGCCACAATTCAGGATAAAACAATGACATCAAGTATATGGTTCCAACGGATGGACTGCTCAGTGAATGCCTCAGGCAGCAGAAACCTGATGAGAGTGAAGAGAAAGAGGAGCAGACAACATGGTGGGACAAGCCCCTACATGGCATGTACACTGTCAGATAGAGGAACTGGCTGACATCAACAAGACCTACCAATGGCTGGAGATTTCTGGACTGACAGACAGCATAGAGGCACTAATCATGGCAGCACAAGACCAGGCCCTAAGCACAAGGGCTATAGAGTCCAGGGTTTACCAGAGCAGATCAGATCCAAGTTGCAGGCTGTGCAAAGATGCCCCTGAGATGGTCCAGAATATATTGGTGTAAGATGCTAGTTGGATCAGTGTACATGGAGAAGCACAACTAAGTGGCTGGGATAGTGTACAGGAACATCTGCACACAGTATGGACTAGAAGTACCCAAATCCCAATGGGACATACCACCAAAGGTGGTTGAGAACAACGGGGCTAAGGTGCAGTGGGACTTCAGTTTGCAGACTCACAAACAGCTGTAGACTAACCAACCGGACATAGTGGTGGTGGACAAAGTTCAGAAGAGAACAGTAGTGATAGATGTGGCAATACCAGCTGACGGCAAAATCGGAGAGAAGGGACACGAAAAGGTGACCATGTCATGGTGAAGTGTAGTGTTAGAGTTTTTAAAGTCCTTTCTAAAGATATACATGATGTATATTTAAATTGCAGTTAGGACTAAGTGCCTAATATTTGTCTTGATAATATAATGTATTATGCAGACACTTGATGGATATTGATGCATGTAATGTCCCAGGGGCAGTAATTGCATCGATTCAGAGGTATGGCTAGGCTACCAGTCGTCAGGGGGCCGGGAATATGAGTTCTAATTAATACTAATTTTCAGCCATTCAACCACATAATATATCAGATCTTTGAATTTGTCACTTGGTTGTTGAGTTCTCTTTATATTACAGTATTTCAGAAGGTTTTCATTATTGCAGTGTGCGAGCTGGACAAGCCAAGCCCCTTTTCTGTATTACATTACTGTATAGAAGAGAATTTTAATCACATTTACACTAATTGTCCTTGAGACGGACACCCTGAATGAAAACCAAGTGTTTAAATCTTCCAGGTTCAAACTTGGAGGTTGGGACTGTTGATTATTTTTATGGTTTCCGTACATTAATATGATTTCTCAGTTAATGGCCAGCTTCAACCATGATTTAAAGAAAAGAATCAAGGTCGATGCAGTGTTTCTTGTGACTTTTATTTTTTTTCTCTCTGGCATGTAATGATGAACAGTCCGTAGAGGTCAATGGTCACCACTGCATGCGATGAAAGAAAAGAATAGCACAGATGATAGAAGGACACATTGATTTTTAATTTCTCTTTGCACAAAGACCTGTCAACGTACGGTCCTAATGCTTCCTTATTCTTTTTCTTGGTGACACACAGAGACACACACACACACACAGACACGCACACACACTTCTCCATTCTATCACATCCCCATTTCTCATGTGCAATGACCAGCAGTCAGAATGGGTGACATTGAACAATATACTCAATAAACTTCAGGCTTTATGTTCTCCTGAGATATGTTGGGTAATTTACCAGCTAAATATCAGATTTCCTTTTCTAGGTTGAAAATAGTCTGAAAGTATAAATGATAGGCTCATACAGAGTGTAAACTGTCAACTATATGCCAAAATAGTTTACACTAAGATAGACAGATAATTGTGGCCCTATGGTGGAAGAAAGGTTATGGGGATTAAAAAAATCAATGGATTTCTTTCTCAAGGCAGAGTGAATGTACACAGATTGGTGTGTTTATGAGTAATGGTTCAGAGATGTGCTCATTAAAAAGCAGCTCATGGAACAAGAAGTAAGATCATAAGGTCATTTTATATTTGAACTAAATCTAGATATGCTTTTGGTACATTTCTAGGTTTTATCATAGAGCTTTTAGTTTAACTAAAACAAATAAAAATCATACAGTAACTTTGTTCTCCATCTTGAAGAAACTATGACCCACAGCTACCAACCACAACCACCACACAATTAACCCAGGTGGTGTCTAGTCATGCAGATAGTTTTGCTTTTGTGTGTCCTGGTGCTGATATCTGCCTCTAACATTTGATACTCCCTGACAAAGCGACTCCCCCAACATTATATTCATATTTATTTAAAGAATCCAGAAAAGGGGCTTATTTGTCATAAGTTATTGCATCAGAGCTAGTGTGCCTCTACCTTTATAAAAACAAACAAACTGCAGGTAACTACAGGCAACAAATGGGAAGGAAGTGGTAAAAAAAGTAAAGCATGCCACTTTGCTTTTGACATTGATGAACCCTAACTGAAAAGTTGTCAATATTCCAATTTTTAAGCAGGTCTAAAAATCCTAAGAAAAATGCAAAGCACAACACAGAAGTGAAGGTCAATCCTGCTGAACCTTAGGAAGACAATAGTTTTATCTCTGTGTGAGTGGGGTCTAATAGTCAGAAGATGTCCAGAAAAAACATCACAACAAAAATATGTTACAATTCTAACATTTTCTGCACATTTTTTACGTTACATCCACTTCCATTTTAAGACAGTGTTTCATGTTCTTCAAAGGCCTGCAAGCACCTACCCTCTAAATAGTGAATGCAGTTATTTTGGGGTGGTGCTTTGTGTTCATGAGTGCCTCCGAGTGTGTTGGTGTGTGTTTATGAAGCTGTTTTTTGTGCATGGGGTGTTGTGGGGATAAGAGGCAGGGTTTGGGTTGAGAGCTATAGGAAATTCTGAATCATTTATACAGTCTGATCCCAGCAGCACTGCTGAGCTAAAGCAGGAAAAACACCCATAGGTATGTGGAAGGGGCTACAGAGAGACAAATCAAACTAAAAAGCACCAGGGCAGAAGCATTGGCCAGTGCTGAACAATATCCTAACATGCTGCTGCACTCCAAACAACATTTTCATCTTTTACATTTGAGTTAAATTGATTTCTCCTCCTGGAACGCCCCCTCAGGATTTAGAATAATGTCTTTATCTGTGTTAGTCACTCACAGTGGTATATATTTTTTGTCTAATGGCAGAAATCCCAGATTACAACCAAACTTTAATTAGTTGTTTCCCACCCTAAGGCTTACATGCCTGCCAAAATTTCACTGAAGTAAAGTCAAATGTTTTGGAGATATTACATTGACAGATGGAGACTAATTAAACAAGTAGAAGCATAACCTCCTTGCCAGAGGTAAATCTTAGATCTGAAAATGTAGGACTGTGCTCAAGATGATTCTCTGGAAGTTTAAAAGTTTACTCTGACACAACAACAGGAAAACATAGAAATATTAAAATCATGCAGAAATGGAAACTGGAAAAGCCTGATCTGATTGTTTCTATATATACGTCTTGTCTCTGTATTAATTCACATGCGAGCATAAACTGGAGTAAAACAGCCCCATTACTCTTTATAAGAAGAGTGAAAGTCTTATAGCTGTCATTTATATCCCACTTATATGATACACAGGCGATTTACAAGCTGTCCACACCAGAAGCAATTCAGCTGATATTCTTGGCCGTACAACTTTTTTCCACTCTGTAGCAGTCCAGTTTTAAACTGCCTTAGTCTACAGTAGATAGACACATTTATTTTGCCCTCAACATAACAACTCAAGATGGGATTCAGCTGATATCCCATTTAATATCTGTCCAGTTTTTTTGAATCCTTGACAGTTTGGGAGTAAAAGACCCAAGGCGAATGGTGATATGAGAATACCAGAACCAGCTTTCTTGGCTCCAGCTAGTAACTAGTTATTCTGACAGCTGAGAATGCTTGATGCTGGAGAACTGTTAATTCTGATTTATATACACTGCATTTATGTGATCTACTATTCGAGTATACAATATGGCAAGAGCATATTGAAAGTATTCTCATGGCTAATTTGCATGATATCTTCCAAAAATGTTTGCACATGGATCTTATAAAATAAGAACGTTGTATTTCATGTTGTAAAATGGTTGCATAATTTCTATTTTAAACACAAAAGCACTTGGTTAGGTTAAGACATCACCACCCTTTGTCCCTTGTAAACAGACTTTCTCTGACTTTATACGACATCTTTTCACTTCCTCCTTTCTTCCTGTCGTAATGACCACTGCCACTAGAGGTCCCAGCTTAAAAAACAATAATCAATATGGGTTGTGATAGGCTGTGCCTCCTGGCTCACAATGATGTGGAATGTCTCTAAATTGCAATGCATTTGTTTTCGTAGGTATAATAATGAACAGTGAATGAGAGCAGATTGCTATATGAAAATTACAGCTTGTGTGATGGCGAAGGTCCCTACTAAACTGAACTCATATATGTCATCAGTTAAACTGTTTGTTTGATGTGCGTTATGGCTGAACGCCATGAATTTTAGATCTCATTGTCGGGAAAAAAATCCATACATTAATTCAGCATTTTGAGAATTCACACTATGTTCACTCTTTATGTTTGCATCCTAAAGAGTGTACCTAAACTAAGATGCCTGCTCCAAACCTTATTAACGCTTTGACATAACTGTTGTAATTATAATTTGACCTTAAAGTGCTGTTATTATGCTAATATAACTGGATCAGGCTTTAGCTGGCAGCTCACAGACCAGCTGTGTGATTAAATATTGTTTGCTGCCAGCACTCACGCTTTTGGCGTGAGACACCCACATTTGGGCTCCGTCTGATAGGCGCACTCTGCCCAGACAAATCTCTCAAGGTTATTCAAGCTTCCTCCACACAGGAAAATGTCTAAACATCGGACTCATTCCTCTTCAAATGACAAATTTATGTTAGTTTGTGTGCTCATTAGTTCCTTTCTCTATTTCACATCTGATTGAAATATATGATGCTAATAATGCCATTAGTCACTGAATGTAATCTGGGCTTTGCAGAAACATGGAGGCCACCTGATGTTCCATTTGTTGCACACATCTGGATGTGTGTAGGGTTTTGTCCTTTGAGTTAATTTATTATCTGTAGCCATCACACAGCAGCAGAAAGGATCTCCAAATTGAGAGATGCACATTTGGCAGAGCAAATGTAACTGCATTAATTATTAAAAACTTCTGATATGGCAACAGGATCAGTCTGGATCTAACAGTAATTTATGTTCAGTGTATTGTCTGATATGGGCCAATACCCACCAGTACTGAGGACGGGCATCAAGGAGTCCTGAGCTACATCTGATTTGTGAGCAGATTTTTTTCCATCTCATGGATATTGTAAATTCAAGAGGAACCACAGAAACTAATAAAAGCACAACAAAAGCCAAAACTATAATAACATGGTTTTATAATAAACGATTCACAAAAAAATAATTAAATTTGTTGTGAGAAAACATGAGCATGCTGGGAAAAATTGATATTCTTGAGGGCAGCAATAAAAAAATTTAAATCAGGGGAAATCCTTCAGCCCTAATAAGCAGAAACTGCCCATAGCAGGCTGACTAAACTCTCTGAAGCCACGTTCAGACTGATATTAGCAGTGTGTGGAAAAATGCAGCCCACACATCATCAATGAAGCCACTGTTTTGATGCAGCGGGGTGCCGACTACACCCCCAAAAGCAGGCTCGTCCTGCATAAACATTGAACCTGGCCCAAGTTTTGGTCCAATACAATTTCACATCATCTGGCAACACATGAACAAACGCAACCTAATTAAAGGCATGTTTTTACTGTTTACTTTATGACTGACACAGAGAAAGATAACATTTGTAAGAGGTGTATTTATGGTGAATTAGCTTTGTAAAAGCCTTTTCGGCCCAAAATGACCCAGAATGTCATTTGTAAAGCTTTTTACGACCATATTAATCGTTAGCCTGCGCCCTCCAGTGGCCATAATAATTATGATGGAAGCCAAGGCCAAATTGAGGAATAGTAGTATAAAGAACAATAAGTTCCATTTAGGGTGGTGGGAGGGGAGATTGATGAAACAAAACATTCACCATGCCCATAGTGAAACCAAAACATAGTTATTTCAAGTTATGTATGCATTTAAATTTTATGAGGATATGTAGTATAAAGAACAACAAGGTCCAATAAGTGAAGAGGGGAAGGGTGATTGATGTCCTTCCCAAACTTAACCAAGTAGTTTTGCTGCCTAAACTAACCAAACACTGACTGTTTGACATCACATCTTTCCAATGATGACTGATGGTGTCTGTTTAGGTATGAGTATTGATCTCCTGCTGCAGGTAAGGGAGCTGTATGGTCCTGTGAGTCGTGTTCAAGAGTAAGAACAAACAACATTAATGGTGTTAAAAACACTATATTATTTCACCCTGGGACTCCCAGTGCAAGCATGAAAGGCCCGAATCAGCAAATAACCAAATAAGTTAAATTGAGAGTAAAGACTTCTGTTAAGTTGAGGATTTTTATTTGTTTGTTTTAGAAAGTGACTGTTACATAAAGTACAGATATCGGCGTCCTGTTTTTATGGCCAGCTGTTGATGTGTTGTTTTCTCCCTCTGTCCCTCTATCTTGCTAATTCAAGCTCTCCATGAGTAAATTGTGCAAAGCCGTAAGCAAAATGTAAGCCTTTGTTGATGGGCTATGGGGTAGAAAAATGATTTTCTGCTGCAAGTTTCTCTTTGGTGAGAGAAGCAGGGTGCAGTTAAAGAGGATTAAAGGCATCACAGCTTCCAACTGGAGTCTGCTTTCACTGTAGCCCTGGAGTCATTAACACAGAACAGAGATATCACACATGTAGGTGTTTCTTTATACCTATCTTGTAACTATTCAGCACTTACTTTACAAGAAACGTGAATGGAAACTTAAAGTTTCCTCCGAAGCTTGGACAATGTGTGTTAACTTTCAAAACTATGTCAACTGACAAAAGCTGACTAAAGAACTTTCTATGTATGCTGTATGTCGAAGTTTTACTACATTTACTATTTCTATTTTATTGGTTTTACTGTTTTCTAAAGTAATAATAATCAGTGAAAGCAGGGAAATTATATCTTTCCCCAGAAGACCACGGTTCATGTCCAATGTCAATTGAGTCACATTTTTATGTATCTTCCGGTGCTCGTTTTGTCCTCATAACACATCATCCTTATTACTTAACTTCTGACATTTATGTGCATTTATTTCACTTTTTAAACTATCTTTTGTAACTCCTAACCAATGAGATTTTCGCACTAACCTTACAGAAGTCTAACAACCTTTCAACCTACAAGCAGGTGTAATAGGCCCCTACTTGCCAATTCTTATGGGCTGAAAATACAGATCGACTTTTTGAAATTGCATTTATGAACAAGCTATGTGATCAAATTTCTGTCTACATTTTTTAAGAAACAATGCAGAGTCTTTGTGATCAAGAAATAAATAATCATGGCTAAGCAGCTCTTAAATTTGTACAATATGTTTCCAGTTTTATCACAGACAAGACAGAGGACAATGGAGTCAAACAGCCCAGATATTGTTTGCCTAATGAGAAATTATTTGGTCCAAGCTCCAGTTTATCACACATTTTTTAGGCAAATCCACATGCAGACTATACATCAATTATCATCCCTGTTTAGCTCTCTGTGGTTTGTTGCCTGTTTGCTTCTTCAGTCAAAGTGGGCACAAACTGCACGCAGGGGAGAGAGGTTTTGCCCTTTACCCCATCATTAACCTTTGTCTCCTTTCCCCAGAGACAATGACATGCACCAGTGAATATCGACCACATGGCTAAGCAGACAGGAAGGGCAGTAGTGTCTGCTTTTGTGTGTGCTCATGGCGGTTATGTGTAAATCATGTCTTTTGTCTCTAGAAACAGTCTCTGGGTCAATGATCCCGGTCACAGACATAGTGCTGCTTCAGTTTCCTGGAAAAACTGACCATTAAACTTCACAGTGAAAACCGCTTTAAAAAAAGCCTGGGGGAAGCAGGAGAGACAAATCCTACTGGTATTATAATCAGTAGTGTTTGTATGGACATTGATTTTATTGATTTAACAATCATCTGTACTTCCCAAGTGGTTTCCTCAGAGTCAGATGTTTTTGATCATCTCCTGCAGTACAGTTGTTGTTAAAGGATGGTAGAAATTTAGCTTTTTATATTTTTGAATAAGTCGTAAATATCAAAAGAGGATAGTGTCTTCCAAGAACTGACCAACACCTAATTCCTGTCACCACATACTCAATTTACTCTACAGGCTCACTGTGCGTGGTCAAACCTACAAAAAGTAGATTCAGGAGGTGAATCTTACATCATCCCATATTGCCTTTGTTGTAACATGGAGTTGTGCTGTGATCAAAGTAGTATTGTTGCATTATAAAGATGGATAAAGTCCGTGTTGGGAGGTTGGAAGATGCAGTAGATAGGTCGCACAAAATCGATGTCGTTATTTTACAAGTCAACCTGTAAATTGACTTAGTATACATGCCTTTTTCATGTCACCTTCAATGGTAAACATACCGCGTATGTAACTTTATGAAAGTAGTTATTTTAATCGGAACCCTGACCTTTTTCCTAACCTCAACCAAGTAGTTTTGTTACCTAATCTCAAATAAGTAGATCTTCTTTCACACTCTAACCTTGTCTTTAAAATAATACCAGCAACATGTTTAAAACAGCAATTGTGCAACTTCTTTTAAGCTCAACATTGACCATTACAACATTAAATGGAACAGTCACATTTTGTACAACATTACAAACCGTGCTCTGACTAGATTTTTGCAAGATATCATCATGGGGATTTGAGAATTTTATTAAGTCACTGATATTTGTCACAATTTATTGTCAACGGCACATTTTTGATATTTGACAAAAATTTGGGGGATATCTTACTGAATTTTTTCTTTATAATATTTTGGCTTTCATTAAATGTTTTTCCATCCACCATTTCAGACAAAAACTTTTTTTTATTATTATTATTTGATGTGGTGTGACTCAATAATCACAGACACTGGCTATGTTTTGTTGTTGATTGTGTTTTCAATTGAATTTAATTTAGGCTGGAAGATTATTTGTGTGACTGAGTATCCATACTGAGCGATTCTTGTCATGCTGTCTTTCTGTTCCTGTCAGCTGTCTTGCTGTTAGGGAAAGTCAGGGAGGTTAATCCTGACCATTATTCAATCCAGAATTATTTTCTTATCTGCTGCTGTCCAGAAGCTTAGAGGCTCCAAAAGCATTCTGTTTTTGTAATTACCGCCATGTGAAATTAGTCCAGAAGGAGCCAAAGGAGGGGATAATAAAAAGGTAACAAAGAGTAGAGAGGCTAGAGGGCTTGTGTTATCATACACAGAGATGAAAATGGCTCTTTTATTGCACCAACTTTTCTCTTTACAATGGGTTATCATAACACTAGCTGATACAGATCTTTACGCTGTGTAAATGTACAGTATGTGCATCTTTGTCTCCTTGGCACTGTTTAACTGTGTGAGAAAGATTAGGAACGTGAAGCACAAAATCTGAAAATCTTACTGCAACTGACTTCAAATTTCTTCCATTTTTCTTTCTTTTGTGTGGCTGGGCTTTTAAAAAAAACATCTTAGCAAATGTTCCATTTGGAGTCATCGTGAAATGAATACGCGACGAGTTAATGATCACATTACACTCATTAATGATCCATGACCTTTGTACTTACTACAAATCACATGGAGGAGAGCAAATCAAACATTTATGTGCTAGTTCCCATTCATAACTGAAAAAGGGGTCAACAACTGCATATAACATCATACAAGCCAAATGTGTCCTGCTATCATTAACTGTGAGTGCTAATGTGGCCCTGTGAGGCTTCACTGTGAACAGCAACAACTCTTACACACAACAAATCTACGATGCTGATGTTTAGTGTTTAACATGCATGCTATAATTGCTAATTAGTACTAAACATAGCTTGAATGTAAAAAATATGATTTGTTGTATATATTTATTGTAATATTTTGAATGATTCATGTAAATATAATGATAAACTGTTAATTTGTTAGAAAGAAAAATACAGTGGAAAAAAGGTTCACACTTTTGATTTTTGTCTCGCACTCTATTCGCACTCTATACACCCAAAATAGCATGTGGTGTCTGTGGGGTCCTCAGCAATGTGACACCCAGACACACTCAGTGACTAAACATGAAAACACACACTCAGTCTAGGCAGAAGGAGTCCTGGCTTGGATGTACACGTGCACTTACAGCTTCACACTTTTTGCAGTGAACAGGCAGACTTTATTCCTCCGGAGACTCCTGTTGCACTCCTGTTCCTGCATTATTCAGGATATTTAAGTACTCTGATTATTAATGACACATTCTGTTTGCACAGACCTGGATAAATTCCTATTGCAATTATGCAAAACACAAATATGCCGTACCTCCTTCCATTTATTGCAAGCTTTGTCATCAGCAAATACTTGGATCCTATTGTGGTGTTCAAACATCATTTGTTCCATTCATGCATGAATGCACGCTGTTCTTCAAAGTCTTCCAGCTTTTTTGAAGATGTCATATTACGTCCAAGCATAATCGCTTCTGTCCCGAGGACACTATAATGAAAGCCAGACTGGATTGTCACTGGCAGTTATGCTTTAACTACATTAAGCTTAGATGATCAGAGCCATTGAAGCTGTCTTGTTAAGGGGGATGGGTGTGTCATGATGTCAGATTTAAAAGTTGAAGGCCAAATTCCCTGTAATTTGTGTATCAAGATGAGCTACATAGAGCGTGATTGTGCAGAGACGTATTGTCTAGTGTGTGGCTGCATATTAATGCTCATCAGTCTCTGACAGTTAGCGTGTCTTTGCACAAAAAGGTTTTACAACCACGATGCAATTTTAATATGCAATAGGAGATTAGACCTTTAATGAGCAATGAAGTTAAAAGCCCCATTAGACCTCTTAATTGCTACCCAGCTGCTGCTGTCTGTAGGGGACTTTTTTTAAATGGTCGTTGACTATTTTTGTTCACAATGAAATATTTGGTTATTAAATATACATAGGCCTTATAAAATGAATATCATGGGTAATATACACATCCTTGAGGGAAGCCCTGAGTTGCTTCAGCAGAGGTATGAAAAATAATGAGCGTGCCAGATGTTCAGCGGAGAGACAGTGGAGTGAGAAGGATGTCAAACTTGTCACATTGAAACAAATTGCAAGAGGAAAATCTCTGTGTGTTTAAATCAGACCTGCTTGTTTTCATAGCCAATCAGGATCACTGTCATAGGCTGAGAAGTCAGCAGAATAAAAACAAGCACCGAGCAAACCTAACGAGGACCAGATACAGAGACAATGACAAAAGTGAAATCCACATATTCACAGTTGCCCCCAAGGCCTATCATTGAATGAACACTTTCACAATATTTCAGGCTCCAGGCTCATCATCAAAAAGAAGGCACACGAATACCATAGTACTGGATGTCCATATTGCTTTCCTGAGAGCCAAGGTAATCTGACTCACTGCTGGATTCCACAGAGCACAGAACTACAGCTAATAAATGTATACACCTGGGTACAACTTACCCCGCACCGATGGTAATTCTGTTCTCAGTCAGAAACGCAATTTTGATGGGCTTCAACTATATTTTCCTAATATAAGTAAGGCTCTGATTAAAGATTGAAAGAGAAAATAATAAAGTTGGAAATGAGGTCATATAATGAACAGATTTTGAGTTTATATGGTGAAATTATTGGGAATAAAGTGCTCATGATGAACCCGGCACCATCAACGATTTTCAGCAAGTATCAGTTTTCAGTTTTGCTGCTTAAATGCAATCATATTTGCACAAGTGTAGAATAAAGCTAATGATGACAGTTGTTACGCTCTCAGTGGAAAGATGTGTTTTCTATAAATGGGAATGTCATTGTTCCGTGAACCATAAATAACATTAAATACAAAGAAATTGTCTTTCACAGGCAGTGTATTTAAGTACTGTTCTATTTGTTCTAAGTCTTTTGTTAATGTATTTTGGACCTTTTCAGAGCCCCATCCCCCCACCCCCCCATCCCAATATGTCTAAAGTCGCTTCATATAAATTACCAATGAATAAATAATATAAAATGAAAATGTTCTCCTTCTCCCTAGTAGTATCTGGCCATTTAGATAGCTAGATTCAATTTAAGATACCTGTCTCTGAAATGTCACCAATACAATGAAGGTGAATGGAATTTAGTTTGTGGTACAGTATTCAAAATTTGACATTTAGAAAATTCAACAGCAGCATCTCTTTCCAGATGCAGTGCCATTGTTAGTCTGGACAGGGTTTAAATCTGAACTACTATCTACTGAAGAAGTAGCCCCTATATGGATACTGTCAACTGGGTGGTCTCTCCACCCACCGTGCACAAAGGCTCCATTCCATCCATTCATTATCTTTAACCGTTATCAGAACTTGGTGGGGCTGGAGCTGATCCCAGCTGACATTGGGCACAACCTGGACAAATTGCCAGACTAACGCAGGGCAGACACATAGAGACGGACAGCCATTCACGCTCTCATTCACTCCTATGCGCAATTTAGAGTCAACAATTAAACCTAAGTTGCATGTTTTTAGACTGTGGGAGGAGAATCAAACCAGCGACTTTCCTGCTGTGAGCGCGGTAACCACTACACCACCATGTAGACATGACCCCAACACACATACACACAAAGCCCCATTTGAGTAGTTGTAGAGTAGTACTTGCAGTAATTACTGAATTAGTGTTCCTACTAATGAGTTTGTTTGGACTTGAGTGTGTTGGGTTAGGCGACATTGGTTGCTATACGGTTGCATTTCTGTAAAAGCTGTAGTTTTATAGTAATCACACTTGGATGGATGGCATAATAGCCAAAACATCTAAGTCGCCCCCTGGTGGCTGGCTGCGGTACAGGTCATAAACCAATTTAATTAGCTGTTTGGCTTCAAATGATGTCACCAGTGCAAGATGGCCTCGCCCATATCCAGGGTATTTTGTCTTCATTTTTTGTACAGTGGGAGGATGTGCAGGAATTGTAAGCATGTTGTCCATCCTTTATGCAGTCTGTAGTTGCCACCAGTTGCCACCAACCCAGACTTTTAAAAGTGAATATGCATTGCATTCCTGTAACGTAGTGGCACTAACAATTGTTTTATTGTTGTTTCATTTTTTAATGATAAACTCTTCAGCTAAAGAAAGGCATTTTATTCCTTGATTTCTTCTTCAAAACCTGTTGTCTGCATTACCCACAATTCACATGGACTGTTGACAGTTTGGCTGGAGGTTTGGGTGTGTTATGCTACCAGCTGCTAACATAGCCTTGAATGTAGCCTCAAGCAGAGATGAAGAGCGGACAGCAGGCATACGATAAGCTCATTTCCATCTAACTCCACACCTCCAGATTTTTCAGTTCAAACTTCAGCTCCTACCGACGCTGCCCCAAGGGATGTCACTTTAATTTATCAGAGTTTACACAGCTCCCTCTGGAGACACCGAAGGCTTTAAACACATTTTTTTTTTTTTTACAATGCAGTATTATTCCACAAGACTGCAAACAAACATTCCTTTTTAAGAATGACAACTTTAGGGTCTGATTAAGTTGGAAGGTAACTGAGGCAGTTGTGGTGAGATAAAGAATGGTTGTGGTTAGAGAAAGGTGGCTTAAGTTTAAAAAGAACCATCCTTGCCTTTTGGTAGGGGGCAGGACATGAATGCCAACTACAATCACAGTATTAAACTCTTCAAACAGTCAACGTATTCCTCAGTTTTTCTAGAAAGTTATTTCAAAGGCTCAGAGCAGTGTGTGTGCATTTCCAGCTTCTGTTTTTAATATTGTATTTTACTGATCCTTCACTGAAGGCCTGCATTTGTATTACTTTAAAAACCTTGAAAAATGGAGACAGTTTTCACATTTTCTTGCATAAAAGACAACCTCATTAGAGCCAGAAAAACATGCTGCAGGGGATCAGTCACCAATCAAGTGTGACTGTCTCCTCCTAAAACACACAAGTCAACATTTGAATATCTGCTTCTTTAGCCCACTGAGACAGTGGGTGCCAACAAAACCCTATGAAAACTGATTTTCCACAAATGATTACTCACGTACCCTCCTGATCCAATCTAATAATTGCATCTGAAAATGAGCCCGAGCCAACACCTGCGGCTGTGACACCCACATTCATTTTAAATTAGGAAAATTAATTTCTTTCACACATTGTACAATTTCTATGGCCTCTCTAATGCTCATGAAAAGACGGCTGAACTAGTTGAGAGATGTTTTTTGGGTCAGAGTTATTGTCAAAATGTAACATGCATGTGTCCTAGACACCATTTATATTAGCGAGGATTATTGGAGACAAATATCAAGGCTTTCTTTAAAAGATTATTAAAGATCAGGTGAAGAAAGGACACAAGTCACATGCGTCCTGCAGCTCTTGGAGGCCAGTGAACAGACACATATCTGCAGTGAATCAGGCAGCTGTAGATCATCCTTGGCGAGGAGTCGTTTCCTCGCCTTGGGGCCCCCAGGAAACTCATGACATTCTGATTCATCAGCTAGAGTCCCGCTAATGCTGCGCGGGCTGAATAGAGATAATGTTTTCATAAAAATCTGCATAAAAGACACTGAATTGTTTGCGAGAATTTGGTTTCAGAATTTTTTATCAGATGAGAATAAACACTTTTTATGAGTTATTATTTGTAGCTATGCTAGCATAGCCACTACTGGTCCACTACTTTGGTCCGAACAGGAATATCTCAATAACTGTTAGACGGATCCCACTGACTTTGGTGATTTTTTTTTTTTTAACCTTTTCTCTAGCGCCACAATGAGGTTGACATTTATGGTTTTCCATGAAATGTGTCAACAGCTACAGGCTGGATTGCAATTACATTTTGTGCACACATTCATATCCCCCTCAAGATGAATTGTAATACTTTTGGTGATCCTCTGACCTTTCTTCAAATTTTAATGTGTCCATTCCTTTAGTTTATGGCCAAAACTAATGACATTTCATCAGCCTTGACCATACTTTAAGTACTAATTAGCAAATGTCAGCATGCTTAAAGTCCAAATAACATTATTAACAGTAAACTTCCCTAACATTAGCATGTTAGCATTGTCATTGGGAGCATGTTAGCATACGTTAGCATTTAGCTCAATGCAACACTGCAATTCAGTAGAAATGCACCCTTCCAGAGGTGCCAGCATGGATGGATGGATGGATGGATGGACTGACAGCTCCCCTTAGGTAAAGCCAAAAATCGTGATCGCCCCCTGGTGGCTGTCTGCAGTATAGATCATAGACCCCGCCCCCTTTATGTTACTGGATCTTTTTAGATCAGTGGGATCAGAGGTTGATAATTGGACCATCCAATGTTAAATGTTTGCTCTGTCAGAACTTATTTGGAATTGGCGTTTCCATCTCCCATTTAGCACATTAAATATTTTTCGAAAAAGACTAAAAACTACCTGAAGGGAGTGCACATTTTCAAAAGTTTTTATCCAATTTTGGTGTTTCCATTAGGTTTTTTCCTTGCAAATCTTTGAAAAGCGCAGAGAAAGTGGTTGATGGAAACCCGACTTGTGATGGACTTAGTCGTCCGGGCCTCCAACAGTCTATCACTATTCACACAGACTCTGGCTTCAAGTGCACAAGATTGCAGGTACCGTATTCAGGGTACTTTGGCTTCACTTAAATACAGCAGGAGGATACCTGTTTAGCACAACAGAGAGTAATGAAATCATCACAGCTCCTGTGATTATAGCCAAGACTTTAATTTTGCATAATGAGCCTATTACTACTTCTTGTTTCTGCTTCTAGTGGTGCAAAATCATGACCAACAGGCTTGCATGTAATTAGTGTTCACTCCAGTGTTTCTTGCTTCCCCCTTCCCAATCCTTACCTACATTTGTGTTTTCAGATCTCTTGCCTCTGGTATTTCTCATGCCTTCCCTCTCCAGTCTTGTATTTTAATGGATTTGCTCAGATCTTGCTTCTCTTTTACATAATTCATAAATAAAAATCCCTGTTTTATATTTATATCTTGCACTATCCACATGAAATTGATCTCTATCGTTTTTTATTTTATTTGTACAGATCAGACATCACAAATATCAGCTTACACTGGGTTG
>CAFUXE010000209.1:389601-400176 GCA_903364295.1 Serranus cabrilla
TTCATGCTTTATTAGATAGTGACAGGGTGAATGGAAGGGGGAGGGGAAGACATGCGGCAAAGGGACCCCGGACCGGATTTGAACACGGGTCTGCTGTTACAAGGACTCAGCCCGAGTGGTACGCGCTCTACCAGTGTGACATGTTGTCAGCAAAGGCCTGGTACTCCCATTTCATAACCCATCCATGTGCTGGACAGGCATTAAATTCAAATTAAGAATAAATATTTAGACTACATTCAGGATTATTTTTAATTTAGTCTTCAAAGTTTGAGAGTGAATGCTTCACATTTCATATTTTATTTCTGCAAATTACACCACTACATTCCTCCTCCATTGTTGACAATATGAATTTAGATGAAATGATAAGATTCCATGTCAAAATACGCCCTTACCTCAAGGACAACTTGAATGGATAGGCATTTTTCAGGTCCGTCTGGAGTCTGGAGAATGATACTCTGATGTCTGTAGAAACATTTGAAGCTCCATTAGTTGCTTTCATTTGTCATACTGTCCACAAAGATCCATTCTTTAAGCAATTCCATTTTAAGTGATTGGGGATGAAAACAACAGTCCCATTTCTGGGTAAAAATGCATTCCAGAGCCAAAGCTAATCTAATGCGTCTGTAGTTCAAAATATCAAGAATCTTTCAAAGTTACAGCCTTTTTACTGTTACTGTTCCTGCACCACAACGCAGCCAGAGAACATTTTCTGTCAAAACACAGAGTGAATTTGGTACTAAAAAGAGTGTAACCTTGAAAGATACCATTTTGACTGTCGCCACTGCTGAAGCCTCATATTAGCTTCTGGTGAACCTATTTTACACAAAGCGAGGACTTTGCCCCCCATAGATTTAGAAAGGGATCTTTTTTTGTTTTTTATCTGGTTGGGAAAGTTCGTTTGTGTTATGTTGCAATGCCTTTGTTTATTCCATCTCATCCATAGAAAAAGGCAGATCTGTATAATGATATAGTGTTATGTACTACAACTGTCTCTGGTTGTGATTACAGGCGCGTCTCACCTGTGACTGACTGATTGTATTTAGACAGACCTAGCTTTCTCACTTGACTGCTGTCAATGCTGAGAGTTGTATTGAAGCTACTGTATTCATGAACTTCTGTGCTGTATTGGCGACATATCTGTCATATGTGAAAGAAACACTACTGGTCCAAACAATGCTTTTTATGTTAATAGGAGCAGAAAAGAGTAGTCCCAGCACAGCTGCTGCAGCCAAAGCCATAGCATCATAGATCCAACCACAAATGCACCCGTAGTCCAAGCAGAAAACACAGCCACCGCCACCACAGCCAGGCAGAGCAGCTGCAGCTGCGCTCCCAGCCAGGCTGCATACTGCTGGAGCTTTGAAAGGAGTAATTAGCAGAAAATGCTAATGCAAAGTGTCCCATCATCTCTCCTTTCTGCAGTATTTGCAGAGTGCTTCACTAAACTGGAAGTGCATTATAAACGGACTGGACCAACACAGTAAATGTTCAGGTGGAAACGCAAAACATATCACATAATAATTCAGAAATCGTTGTTTGGGAATGTAAAAGTCGTTCAGACAAAAATTCACAGCGTGATCTTTCAGGGGCAAATTAACATTGGCTTACTGCCATCTGAAGGCTATAACTCTGAAATATAAATATTTACGTCAGCCTCTAGTTAGTTAAGAGTCTTCTCACATGCAACAGGGGGATTCTGATGATAGCGCTAGAGAGAAAATATGATTACTTACATTTTTTAATGTAATTTACGGTAGTCACGTCACCCTACTAACTACTTCACTTTTTGCATTTACATACATGTATTTACTGTCTCCTTAAATGCCTAACGAGGGAGTTTTTTTTGCATTGTGATGTCCATTCTAAAACCGTTTTTAGTTTATTCAACAAATCATTAAAGAAAAAGAAGATAATGGCTTCGAAAAAAAGCTTGCTTAAACTTGATAAAACAAACAAGAGAATCTTTTCTCCTAAAGTCCTCATCAGTTCAACTTCTCTTACAGCTCTAGTCACAGCTAAATCTAATGATGGTGTACCCAGAAGCGCACCGTCCACATCAAGCTATAAAACGATTGTCTCTTGCGCTGCAGGAACTGAGAGAATAATTACCCAGAGGTCTCTCCTTCGCAGTTGGAGGTAGAGGTGGTCTAATGACAGGTAATTTAACCTCTCTCCCTTAAAGCTGGGATCTGAAAGACTATAAAAATACTTCTCCTGCACAGATGTTCCATAAAAACATTATTAATATAGGCTCCATGTACAGTTCATAAGCATTAAATAAAATTGGAAAATGACATTATAAATCATTTCAGAGGTGGTTTTGTCATGATGTGTTCCACTGTTTCATCCTGGACTCTTACCTCAATTAGTAACCCTCTTTATTTTGAAATGACTTTTGACAATGCCCAGAGAACAGGTGTGAACATGTCATTGATAGATAGAGAGAGTAATAGCAGAGCTGGAAGAGATCTTAAGCTCATAACAAAGTGATGTTTTTTACACATGACAAAACCCCAGCCTACCAATTAAAAAATAGTATGTAAAATCCCACATTTCAAGCTTTTTGTCCCCTCTGCAGTGAACCTAAAATGACATCAACGATACTATAGTTTATCGTGATAGTTTCTGGGAAAATATATCGTCCGTAAAAAATTGTTATCGTGACAGGCCTAGTCATGGCAGTCCGTTGTTGAAAAACTTTATTCTTGACCAAAGTGGTTCAGTGACTCGTAACTAGTGTGGCTACAAACTTCAGTAAATATATTTAGCTGTCTTTGCAGTACAGTATGTGTAGGCTGCAGATCGACAGATGGTACCTTGTGTTGAAGTCGTCCCTTGCTCCATTATCAGGTGGGTAGCTTTGAATGGTGTTCAGATGTGTGGGTGTCTTGCTTTCCACCCTGCTGTTTGTTTGCTCTCATACCGTTACATTCACTGTCAACTGAGTGACTAAGAACTAAATGTGAAAGTTTTCTTGGCAGCACCTAATAATATACTGGGTGTGTATGACCTTTGTCCTCCCATATCCACCAGCTTGTAGTCTTAATGACGGCCGTGATGGGGAGTTGGAAGCAGGTGTCAGAAGCAGCATGCGACAGGTGCAGCTAATTGGGTTCGTTAAGAGCATACTGATCAGTGGGTTGTGTGTAGGTAGTTTTTGGCATAAATTAATGATGGTGTGAAACCTACATCTCCTTTTAAAACAGAAAATGTATAGTAAGATTACAAATAATAGTCATCCTGATGTTTTGTTTTTTTATTATCCTTTTTTCTTTACTGACTTTTGCCCTGAACTGAATGTTTTTATTTTAGCTATTAGACATTGTTGGTAAGACAGGAAACCTCAACACAAATAACTGTGGAACTTGTGGTATTTGTGGGCTAAACCTGTAAACTATTCTGGCACAGACTTTACTTTCATTTGTGCTCAGTGTACATGGCTTATTTATTTTTTTATTTTTTTTACAGAAATCCAATTAAATATTGCATAAAAAGAAAGCTTCCAGCAGTCTCCAACAGTAAACGCTCTGGCTCACTAAAGGAGTGCCAAATGCATCTTGAATTGTTTCTTTCATGAAAGAAAAATAATTTCATTTTTGTAAAACTGTTTGTTTATACAATCTATGAAAAAGACCAAAAGTAGAGAGAGAAAAAACAATGGACACATCTCCACCTCCCCACACTCGGCAAAAGTGAAGCCAAAATATACCACTGCCTTGTTGCATGGTCATGTCATTTGGAGTCAGGAGGTATCGAGTTCCTGCTCAAAACCCACCCGACCCAACCAAAACCAAACTTCTTTTATGACCAATACTGCAGCCATCCACCAGGGGGCAATACACATTTTTCGGTTTGGCTTGCCTTTATATACAGTCTATGATCTTTACCAGTTTCTATCTGTCCTTTGGCTTTACTTACTTATGTATATTTACATAAATAGTAACAAGCTGCAACCTAGGGGCTTGAAAAGTGAAGCCAATGCAGGAAATTCTTGAACTTGCATTGTTTGTATTAGCCAACAGAGGGAGACTAATCTGACTGCAAAAAATGTGTTAGATTATACACCTGAACAACTGAGTCGTCTACAGAAAACTTCTGTAAGAAGCATGACTCTGAGCTGTACTGAAAGTCCGTGGTGTATAACGTGAACAGAAAAGGAGATGGCACAGTCCCTGTGGAGCTCCTGTACCTCTCATCACCACATCAGATGAGACACTGCCCAATCGGGCAAACCGTGGCCTGCCTGTCAGGTAGTCAGTAATCCAGGAGACGGGGGACATTCCGACATCCATCAACTGCAGCTTCCCACCCAGTACCAGTGGCTGGATGGTGTTGAATCCACTGGAGAAATCATAGAAAGTCATTCTCACAGTGCCACAACATCATCTAAGGTGTGAATGTACATGCTGCGGCAGGTAGCTGTACTGTGATATCACAATTGACATGAATAGGAGACGTCACTGAAGCTACATTCACATGTTTTATACAGTCTATGGTATCTGCATCATGTTTGAAACCAACACAATATATTCAAAGGAATCAAAGTAAATCAAATCTACTAAAAGGTGTTGATATGGATATGATAACGTAAATTGAAATGCTCAGCAGCTTATTTTGTCCTGGTATGCTTTTTAAAGCCGACATACTTGTAAAGACAGAATCACTACAGCTAAGCACAGGACAGATCCTTTGTCTTCAGAGCAGAAGAGAAGCCAAATGCTACCCTCCCCCTCTTCCTATGTCCCCATCTCCCTCTCTCTTCATCGCATTGCTGTTATTTTTGCAGGTGCATCTGCAGTGATCTATTTTTCTCTTCACATCTTTTAATGATTCATGCTTTGGGGTTTCTCGCCCCCTCATTCTAAAAGCTTAGTGAACAGAAAGAGAGAGAATGAGGGGAGGACTGATCAGAAGAAAAAGTGAGCGATCAGAAGGGTATGAACAAAGCGTAGGATTAGAAATGCAAAGAATAAAGAGGAGAAAAGTATTGTGTAAAAAGAGTGGCAGAAAAGAGGCTTGTGGAAGAAATGAAATGTGTGTTGGATACTGAGGTGTTTGCTGGAAATAGTTGCTGAGCCTTGGAGTATTTGCTGGATATGGCCAGGGTCTCTGTGATCCATCGAGGGTGAAAAGTGAAATTTCAGCACGAATGACTCACTCAATATATACATTCTTTATGTCTGAATCATGGCACATCGATTACTGAAGGAAACGGGGGATTTCTTTGTCCAGTGGCTTTGCGCTTTGAGAGTATAATGAAATGTGGAGCACAATTTAGAGTACATTGTTTGTGCTTTTTAATCAAGAACATGTCAGTCATGTCAATTCAAAATATACCAGCCATAACATGATTGGAATTGAACTGAAGTAAAACCTCGGGGGGAGATAGCAGGTCAACATTAGATGCTGCATTGAAGTGGTGAACATGTTGTGATGAATTTTCTAGTTTGAGATGCAGCTCAGCACTCTGTGTCAAGATGATATAATCTGTAATATAAATTACATCATTCAATTAGTATAGAAATGTTTAGAACATTATGACATGAATAGACAGAGTATATGAGGATAGAAAAATCCATGCAGAGATTTGGTAACAAGAGAACTTTCAATGTTTTTTTCAAGAATTGCATTTTAAGGCGATTGGATGGCAAGCACTTTTTTCCTGGATACTTCCGAGGACCCCGTTATTGTCACATAGGAAAGTCATATATCCTCTGAATTCCCAGGGTCCGTAGTTTGTGGTTGCAAAGTTTCATAAAGCTGTCAATTAAACTGTTATGTGCAGACTAACTCACAATCATCACACATTCAGAAAATTGGGCTCATTGAATGCAGAGAGTCTCAGTTTTCCTGTCATATACAATTTATGCAATTCCAAGACTTTTTAGAAACCCCAGTATGCTGAAATATTCTGAGACCCTTTTGAAATAGGCCATGTCTTTTTTCCCTCGCTAAATTGAGCGTTGTTTCAGCCCACTACACTACACTCAGCCCACTTGAGCCCACTACACTCTGAAAGCAAAAAGAAACCAGGGCCCGATGGTGGTGCGTCAGAACGCTAAGGGGTTTAAAAAACAGTACTTATTAAAAACAAAATTTTCCTCTGCATAGAAAGTACACACATTTTCTGACCCATTGTAAAATGGCAGAGACCATCATCACAGTTCTGATGAACCAAAGTTGCAAATAGCTTATTTTAATGTCTTAATAGTAGGAGTCCTGAAAAGGATCCCTGTGGAACGCCCACGCTGCATTTTAATGTAATGTTGAGTTTTGACGTTGCATCCTGACACACTAGGCTCATACTCTATTAAATCTTAATGTTATTTAAGATGTACTCAGTGACTGCATTGTACTGCACACAGTGTGGCTCTGCAAAACACAAGTAGACACTGAAACAAAATGTAATTATGCTGTGTCATTGCAATACGCTGCTGTGCATTTGTCATATTTCTCCAGCCTCATAAACACACTCAAGCTTTTATTTAATTAACAATGAAATGCTTGCCACTAGTGCTTTTTCTGCTTTTAGAAGATTTATATTCTTATAAATTTTAACTGAGTCTTCTTCTAGAGCTGCTAACCTTTAAGTGTTCGTTGTTAGTTGTTTTAAGTGGAAGAGCCACTGCTTCCCACCTTGATTTATAAAAGTTATTTTCAATGATGCGCAATCGTCTCATCTCATGATAGATGGCAGACATTGTGTAATAAAAGTATTTCAGCAACTAGAAACCATCAGTTTAGATATTATATTACCATGAAGAAAATGTTATTTATTTGACTGTTGATATAGTGTCTGGCCTTTTCTTCCCTCTTTCTTTTCCTCTGTGCAATACAGCACAATACAACAATAACAAAGACCAAAAACCTTAAGAATTCAATAAAAACTTTTTTGACACAGTGTCAAGAAAATGGGATATTATGAGCTTCACAACAGGTTTTATTTACTGCAGAGCTCTTGTGTCTAAGTATTGTAGACAGGTATGTCAAACAAACTGGCAACTCATTGTAAATATATGAACTCAAAAGAACAGAAGCATGTAAAAACATTTCCCAAAAGGTCAAAATGGAGGAGAAATGCCTTCTTGACGTTTAGAGTACACTGAATCACAAGAGAGGGAGGAAAGGGTGCAGTGTCCCTCCTTCATTTCTCCATCCCCCACTGTCCCAAGTGTTCACTAGAAGCGAGTGTTTCACTGATGTGAAGGTGCTGTTGCAGAACCGTGAACATGATTGCCCAGATAACGAGCACTTATTTCTATATGTCATCTGGGGAGCCTGCATATCCAACCATCTTGATTGTTTTTCCACCGTTACTGCATCCATCATTGCACCAATTAATCTAACAACAACATAGCTTGAAAGTGTAAAGGAGCAGCAGGATGCTTGTGGATATGACACATGACACAACAACCAGTCAGCAGAGAAATAATGATTTTTGTTTGCCCTTTCGGAAAAGCTGTACGAATCAGGTTATCCAAATCCCTGGATAACATTCAGGGAAGACATTTGTGAACATCATTTGACAATTTGTACTAATTATTCTGCAACAGTTGAGCATACCACCTACAGTGTTGCAGCTATGACAAACTAAAAAATGATGATTTAAAGGGAAATAGATTATCCAATCCTTGAAATGCCATTGTCACAGGACATCTAGCACTGTTGGGGTTTCTTCAATTGTGATGATGATAAAGACAAAAAAAAAAAGCAATCAGTCTTTGAATATTCCAAGGCACATAACATGATTTTTATAGTGTTGGTATTCAAAATTAGGAGTCTCTCCTTGTCGATAGTGTAGAGGTACAAAGTGCTCAGAGCCAGTTTTGAGCCCAGGCCGCCTTCTTCGTAGAGGCCTATTTCGTGATATTCTGTAGATCTAAGGAGCCAAGCTAGGAAAATTGTAGTAAGAAGAGGGACTTTTTAAAATGTTCCACCACAGTCTGTGCCTTTGGAGCAAATAGATGATTTGCTCAAGGTACTCAATGGTAAGAACCTCAATATGGATTCTTGCGGGACACCCAAGCTGCAAGTTCATGCAAAGTTGAATTTTGTTGTTGTATTTTGACACACTGAGCTCATCCTGAAGTTAATATTGGTTTTATTTAAGATGTACTCAGTGAGTGCGGTGTTAGCATTGTCCAACATGATCTTAGCAAAAAAAAAAATGCTATATGATGATGCTATACCAAGCATATAACATTCATTTGTTCTTTTACTCTCCATATGGCATGATATCTACCTTTTGACTGGCTATTATTATATGACCTCTTGATGTTTGGCAACCAATTAGTTAAAAATGACAATTTGTGACTGTTGGAGCCATCAGTATTCAGTCATAGACAGAACGGCGCAAATAGATGATCAAGTTTTGTTGTTGAATCCTGACACACTGGGCTCATATTTAAGTAAATCTTGGTTTTATTTAAGATGTACTCAGTCACTGCATTGTTATTATTCATTGCCCACCAAAGCTGCACACCAGTCTCACTTGCTCTTCAGCTCTCTATCTCCAATCAGTGTAAAATGACAACCTGCGACTGTAAAAGCCATCAATAATTGCTAATTGCTTAGATATAGAAGTGTTCAGGCACAGACAGCACCTCAGGTGCAACTAGATGATTGTATTTATTTAAGCAATAAAAGGAAAATGTCCAAATAGGAAATACAGCTCAGCGTAGAACAATGCAAAGCCTATCACAGCACCAACCTTTAAAACTGGCTGACATATTACTAGAAATTCCAAGGAACATATTCCAAGTAAAATAATGTTTGGCCTTTGTATTATTCTTGTGGTCTGCTTGATTTTATTTTTGTGCACCAGAAATCCCCTGCATTAACATGGCTCCTGGTCTTCTGTGAAAGAAGTCAGAATAAATTAATGCAAATGACCACTGATCCCCTGCAGTTTATCTGTTCAAAAACAGGAGTGTCTTCCTTTTTTTGAGATGCCTCAGAACTTGAGCTGTAATGCTGCATGTAGTTCTCTCAGAAATCATATATCAGAGCACTTCCTTAGAGAAGGTGTTGGTTTATCAAACTGTAGATGGATTTAATAGTGGTACAAAACAATTTTAATAAGGAAAATTTGGCAGCAGTGATACTGTGAGTAGATGGTAATATATTATAATATAAACACTACCAAAAATAATAAGGGAGAAGCTCAAAGAAAGGAATATTTTTTTCTAATCTGATGGTCAAGGGTAATGTGAAAAGGCCTTACATACTCTCAGTTGCTAAAAAACTTTTCAGCACTGAAAGCCGCATTATGGCTGTTAAATTGTTGAACGCAGTAGAGCGTGGCACACAAGGTCAGTTACCTACTTTGAGGAGCATGCCCACTGTACATATGGCTTCATAATCCTTTGAGAATATTGCCTTTTAAGCTCTTATTTTAAAGCAAAGAGACTGCCTGTGCCTGTGCAGACGAGCGAAGTACAACTCTTTTTCTCTGTACCCTTTTTCAGAACAGCATAACCATTTGGAAAGTTGAGAGCGCATTGGTTACACTTGGAAGAGCAATTTATTTCAAGGTTCATATGAGGAGGTTAAGATAGTTCTGTGTATGAATAAGCAGCCCAGTCAGACATACTCAAGCTTCGATGCACTCACTGAGGAGCCATTTTCATTTTCTATCTTTAATACAGCCTTTTCCTTGGCATAAATACACTATGTCCAAACTCTTAGCCTACTCAACTGTGGCTCACACACACCAAACACACACACACACACGCATGCTTCTACTTCTATCTTTGTGAGGACCCTTCACAGACATGATGTGTTCCCTAATCCCTTAACCACCCTATATTAACCTTAACCATCACAACTAAATGCCTAAACCAAACCCTGACCCTAACCTAATTGTAACCTCAAAATCAAGTCTTAACCCTCAAACAGGCCTTTGAAGAAATAAAGCTTAAATTCTCCACATTGACCAGAAATGTCCTCACTTTGTGTCACTATGTAGGAAGTACAAGTACACACACACATACACACACAGCAGCAGCATTACGATATCAGCTGGACCTTTATGTCTCCCTTCTCCATTATGGCTTATTTCACTTTTCTCCCCTCATCATCTCATGAATGAAGCTGAAATAAGGTCCAATATGAAGCTCAAAGAGAGAGTACGTATATGACAGAATGATTTGGTTCAGTTATTCACGGACACGACAACATCAAAGCCAATACTCAATGAAGGATAAAATGGATTCTATGGAAATGATTTAATTTGAACAACAAGCATGTTGTGAGCGAGTGGAAAAAGAAAACATGTCACATTTAATATGCAATTAGGACAAGCGCATTAAAGGGAAGCAGTGCAATGCTTTGTGATTTCAGTTCTTTGTTGCTTATCTGCTGATATAATAATAACATCTAGAAGCTGTGAAAGGACACTATTTGCACAGAGGGATCTTTCATTATTGGTTTGTCTGGACAAACGTGCAGTAGCGGATATTTGTGATGGGTTGAAGTCTGGTGTTCACTGCTCCCTGCTCTATGAGTCATTGGTCAGATTTTGTTCCAACTCACAGAGCCGCTATCAGCCCTGATGAGGGATGAGAGGAAAGGAAC
>CAFUXE010000209.1:401346-431408 GCA_903364295.1 Serranus cabrilla
TGCAAAAATAAGTGTCATTATAACTCAATGGAAAATATATAATCAGATTTTGTGACATAAGTGTTTGTATATGTATGTCTAGAATGTGCTGTGTTAAGTTCTAACTGCATTAATGTATTCCTATGTTACGTAGAGTCTACATAGTGTTAATAGAAAACAAACAAACATTGAAAGGATCCGAATTTTGGCGCGACAGTCCTAAAAAAATGCCATCCGTCCATCCGTAACAGATGAGAAATGTACTCCTTGTCCCCTTTATTCCTCAATTCATCCACTGCATTATGTCAAAGAGCACTTAAAGAGTTGTATTTATTTTTCTGCATGGAAAACAAAACAAGCTGCTGTTATACTGAAATGCATCATTTAAACTCACAACTTAATATGTAGTTAGGAAATAAACAGATTGTCCATAAAGTACCATAAAGCCTGGGAGAGAGAAAGTGAAAATGCATTTCTGTCTATCTGCTCTTCAAGCTGGGTGGAAGCTGTGGCTGGTGCCTATGAGGCTGCCCAGGAGGTAGGGCAAATAAAAAGACAAAATGATCCGAGGAGGCTGAAGGTTGGACCACAGTTGTGGTTTGGGATATTAAATGGGAGCAGTAGAGTGATACATTCTGCAGATAACCACTAAATCAGAATCACTCGCTTTGAAGAAGTCCCATCACAACATAACAGCCGCGAGACCAGGCAATGAGTTTAACACTGCTTGTGTGTGCTGGTGGCAACGGTACACACAGGGGAATATATGCATGCATGCACACACATGCACAGGCAAACTAAAACATTCACACACACATTCACACAGCAAGTCTTCATGCTTAACCTGAATTGATTCTAATGCTGTAATTTATTACTTATTAACATTGCAGTTACTAATTAATGTAATGCTTCATCATTCATTTGTTTTTGGGGGATTAGCTTGTTTGCTGTCTTACCAGATGTTTGATGGAATAGTTGACGTCCATTTTTTTGTCTGTGTGGTCCGTGGAGAGACTGGACAGGGACATGTCAGCTTGGAGCACTGGCTTTGAGGATCAGGAAGGAGGCTAGTCTGGTAACTGTTCTTGTTTTGTGTTTGTTCTTGTTGTCTTTTAAGCTGGAGCCGGCGAACGATGGAGCCAGCCCTATGAACGCGGAAGTCTGAATGACTGACTGAATGATAAAGGTGCACCACTGGTCAAAGTGAGCGATGATGGTCGGGTTGGAGCTCCCCCCTTGGGCACGACAGCTGATCCACTTCATCAATAGGTGGGTGTTGTTGCTGCCACCACCATTTTAATGCATAACTCACAATGTTTGAAATCTATCTTCACCATGTGATATTCTACAATACACTTTAGTCAGCACTATACACTATACATTCAATGTTTTGGGTTCATCATTAACAAATCACCTCTTTATTTACATAGGAATAATTTAGAAAACATGACAAAAAATACTGTATGACATTAGTGTCAAAGGAAGAATCTTAGGCCACTCCTGATTGTCTACAGTCCTACTTCTTTAAATGGTGTGGCGTTCCACAAGGTTCAATCATTGGTCCTCTTGTATTATATGTACATACTTCTACTGGATTAAATCATGCAAAAAATAATATGATAACCACATATTATCATACAAATAATACTGAAGAGTGCTCCTGCATTCTTAATGTGTGTCTACTGTTGCAGAGATTTGGTTTGCCAGTAACAAGCAAATGCAGAAAACACTGACATTGACATATTGGTGCAAAAAAAACCCAAAACAGTTTTCTTTTCACCTTTGACTATACCTGTACAAATGTTGGTACATTTAAGCACTGTGACAGGCTCCAGCCTTTCACTAAGTTTTGGCTTAGTCTTGTTATGTGGCTAACAAGCACACTGATAGCTAACAAGGTAAGTCTACATTTAATAATCACTCTGGATGTTGTTCAGACCTGGGAGGCTAGGAAATACCTTCAGACTGAGGCTGCCTGCTTGTTAAACTACAATGTCTCATTTTCTTATTCTGCATGTGTTAAATACAGAAGATGTGACCTTTGAGGGTGGAACTGGGAGTTGTGGAAAGTAATGTGATGATTAATGTTACTAATTACTTATGCTGTAAATTAATATAATTACCTTTTCAATTAGTGATAAGTAATGAGCATTCGGCAACAGTTTTTTAAATAACTTGCTGCCGAAGTGTGCAGTTTGCTCATCTGAACACTTCATCATTCAGTGGAGTGGAATTGGGTATATTACATATTATAGAACTTGTAATTACCCGTAGGAATTATGGCACATGTGTTGCATAGCTACACATGTCCTGTGTGGACATAAAGGACAATTTGTTTGGTCTGGGTTCTGGGATTAGGACATTTTTGTGAAGCACACATACATCATCATAGTATGATATTTTGTGCTCAAATGTTTCCCAAGCAAAAGGTACTGTTGTCAACAATAGTCTTGTTGTACACATAACATTTTTTTTTCTTTGTTTCTGGGCCTTTTTCTTGCTGTCAGTTTGATTATTTTCTCATTCCTGACAACTGCACATCTGGAAAGAGGACAAAGATTAAAATTTAATTTGAATGTTCCCACCTACTAAAACAAAGCTGAACTCAATGAGTACATACTGTAGAGTTGATCCAAACAAACTTGATGAATGAAGAAAGCTTTACCATAGGGAGACAGAATGAATGGCATTATTTTGTGAGCCAGTCATTCAAAAAACAATGTTTTAACATTGTGCTAATTTATGTTGGAATAAGATGTCACTCTAAAACCCCATTGTTGTCGCTCCCGGGAGCTTTTTGGTTTGGCTGCATATTTTTCTTCTTACTCTGGGTAAGTTTCTTTAGAGAAGGAACATTTTCAGACATTTAATGCAGTATATCCAATGAATGTCAGGCTACGGTGTCAGTCCCTCAGACCATGCGCTGCTCTCCAGAAAAGCCATTTTGCACCCACGTTGAACAATCATAAAGGCATAAATCCACTTTAGAAGAGGCAGAGATGCCAGTTCCTTCACTGACAGTAACCTCAATAGAGCAGACTGCATTGCAGCTGCCACAAGACATGTTTTCAGTACAGGTGTGACTCACTTTTACTCTGCTAGAAACTTACTCTCACCACTTTTTATCTTTGCCTCTGTGGCTGTTTCCACCTACACACATAACCCAACTGTGGCGAGTCCAGGCAAGCTCTCTGGAAAATGTAGAATGTCACTTACTGAACAAAGCTGGATAATAAAAGATAAAATGCTACTTTGCCAAGTATTCATTTTGAAATTATCTACAGACAGTCTAACTGTATAAGAGTGACATCTTCATTGTAGTCATTTTCATATTTGAATGCAAGTCTTTTAATGTGTCACATTGTATAATGAATTATGGCTGCTGTTTCACAACAATTGCATTTTCTTGATTTTTACATGCCAGACATCAGAGTTAATCACAGCACAATCTTTTTCTGGCCACCTTGTACCCAACAGCAATTATATCTGGGGGCGGTGCTGCCATGCATTGCTAAGCTCATCAGTCTACCATGTGTATGCGAGTGCCAGCTGTTGTTATGATAATTACTCTATGTTGTAGATTTATGACTCTGCTTACCAGCTGAGGTAGGTAACTGGTAGTAGCCAACTCTTCTCTAATTTGTTGCAAAAGTTATGTTTTTGCAACAATTTCTAGAAATAATTATTGTTAGCTTTGAGGATCTGTTGACACCTTTTGTGAAAGACAATCTTGAGCAAGAAGACTTTCTTTACTCACCAACAGGCAAGACAGGGACTATAAATGGCACTATCACATGGGATAATCAAGATGAGGGCCAGTCTTGGTCATCACAAGACCACCTTATCCTGTTTTCTATAAACACTACAACAGGAGCAGCGTCTGGATAGTCAGTGGTAGGGCACCTTGGGTCAGCAGGTGGGCCACTGCAAACCACCTAATCTCTGTGCCACAACAAGTCTCCTTTATACTCCCACTATTAATAACAGCAGTGAAAGCAGAGAGCAAGTGGAGGAAGAGGAGAGGTCTAAGTGGCCACGCATTAATCAGATGTGGTGAGGGCTGTGAGCCAGAGAAGTGCTGGTCCGGGGTGTTATCAGGCACAAGTATGAAAAGGCAAGTTTGCTAGATACACTATGGCCACAGTTTATGCATAGCAAAATATTCCCCCATTTGTCATTGTTGAAAATCTCACCCCAAGACAATGGCCATTATTTCACTATAAAAGCATATAAACTGGACACTATCCATATAGTTGCAGTAGGTGATATATCAACTCATTCTGAATTTGAGGCTGTTTAATTTTTAATTTTTTAAATCAGAGGTGTATGCTGTTTGTTCTTCCCTCGAATATGACCCACAGTAGGGTTTTCAAAATGACGGTGCTGACCGCTGGCAGGAGAACAACGTCCTCATATCTTAATGGTCATGTTGTGAAATGGTTGCAATTTGGTTAGGTTTAGGCAACAAACTAGCTGCCTTATAAAGATAGTTTTAAAAATTCAAATAAATGATCTTAATCTGAAATGTCACAGTTAACTACAATTGCCAACGTAATTTTCTTTGATTTTACACTTAACGTCACTTTATCATTTTTATGGCCACTAGAGGGTGCTGCTCACTACAAACATACATAGTTTTTATGCCAACAAGACAACAACCTCCTGATAAGGCGTTGAAAAAATTCAAAGTAAATAAATATATGCAAATGCCAGAAATTAAGTAGTAACGAGCGTGACGTGACTACGGGACTACCGTAGTTACGTAAAAATGTGATTCACAGAGATCAGTAATGTTTAAATCACATGGATTACCTTGGTTTTACATGGGACAGGAGCCCAGTTCTCCTTGGTGAAAGTCCCACATCGTTAACCCATCCTGTCCGAGTGTGAATTTGACCTGCGCATTGACATCATTCATTATTGTTACAGCCACTAGAGGGCGGCAGAGGAAAGTCCAAAACGTAAATATGGGTTGTATATTGCTGCCTGTACAAACAACCAATGGGGTTGGTTTTGAGGGGAGACCGGTCTGTTTAGGCGGTTGTATGAACAACACATGACACAGGATTGTTTTTTGAGAAAGGACAGTGGCGGTAGCTGCATTAAACATCTGCTTTCTTTTTTTTTTTTTTCTTTTTTTTTAACAACTTTCCCATTGCATGACAGGCACTTGCATGGCCTTGGGTTCATGCTTATTTTTTTTTTAATTGTAGAAACTCCTACCCCATACCATGAGATTTCATCGTTGCAGATATGACCTTACACACAAGGCTATAGTACATCATCCACCCACTAAAGCATGAAATGTGGCTGTAAGAAATGTGACTACAGTTATTACAAGCAAAAAGTCAACAATGTGCCCCCCACTACTGCCTAGGGATGTTTGAACATTGAGTAACTCAGCCATCTGCACTCCCTCTCTCTTTCTCCCTCTCTCTCACTCACACACCCTTTCTTCAAGACCATCTCTCCTTGGGGAGCATATGCGACGCAGCGATCCAACACTAATTCTACTGCCTCTGCTCAGTATAATCCAATCTGCTCTACTGGGGAAACAGAGGAACGGGCAAAATAGAAGAGGCCCCACAAACAAATAAACAACTCTAGCCTTTCTGACAACTGCACAGTTGAGATTTCCTTTTCACACATATTACTTTAGATTTAATTTGACCGACTGCATAGGTGAGGATGAGTGCTGCGCTTTTACATTGTCTACTTACAAATAATCTATGGGTCTGTGCCCCATTTTATCAGACACTATACTTAGATAAAGCAAAAACAGAATTGCTGATTGGAACTGCCTCTCCTTTGCGTGTCTCTCCAGAGATTTTGAGAGTGTAATCATTTTAAAATTCAGGCTGCTCAACTTCCACCAGAAGAGCATGAATATTTCACCCTCTGCAAATTAGGACTCAGCGTTAAATTCCTTGATGGCAGTGATTATGACACGGTAATTAGTGAGATGGTTATGTGATGATGATTGTCATTATTGTGCCCTCATCAAAGGCTGCCAATCACAGCTCATGTGAAGCTCATAAACATGATAAGGAAAGAGCAAGAGGCTTTTAGTTTACATAAAGCACTGACATGCTAATATTCACCAGCCAATATGTCTGCAACCCGAATTAAAGATAAGAGGATTGTTTTTTACATGCTTTGGCCATGTTCATATACATGGACCATTAATGTGTACACAACTAATGATGAATATGCAATTATATAAGCAAATTACTATTCTTGAGTAGTACGCAGGTTAATTAGAGTCAGGGTAAAGTAGGCTATTAAATATAAACATGCATGCAGTGTAGATGACTGGGAATACTGAATGGGGGATGAATCACTGATTGCAGCTGGCACCACTGTTAGTCAGGACCACTTCAGCGCCCAGGCTTTGAGTTCAGAACATTCACATTTTCTGTTTAAAATAGAAGCTTTTTATACAGCTGCATGAAGGCACATAATCCCAATGCTAATACAAAAATGTCAGGACAGTGGTATCACTCGCCTACAGAGGAGTTCAGTGAAATTAGTACGAAGGAAGAGTTCAGACATTTCTGTGACATCTAAAATAGAATGCCACAAGCTAGATTTTGCACTGCACTTCTTCTCTGTGCCTCTGTAATATTTTCATTAACCGGTTCTGACTCCTGTCCTTTCCTCTGCAAGACTCCCACATCTCCCTTCCCTTGAAAATGTAAGTCATGCAGCAAGCAGATTCCTGAAAAGCAGGGGGGTGGCAGGGGAGAGAGAAATACCTCTAAGGATTAGTAACTAATCCAGGCTTTGGTCTGGAAGGCTCTGGCCTCTGCCTCCTGTCCTTCAAAACACTGGGAACTCTGTCGGCAGGGTCACCACTAATGGGTGGGGGCTTCAGGGCTTTACAAGGGAAGAGTGATAGGGGTGCTCGTTAGCAGGCCATGGCAGTATTAGCTGCTTGTGTTGGTTATTGAGGAGCCACTGCTGTTGGACTGGATGTGCAAAAAAAGTAGTAGGATGTAGCAGGTTTATTCTTTAGAGTCAAGGTTATCAATCCAACACCAAATTATAAAACATAGTAATAGTTGAATCTGTGTGATTCATTGAGATCTGACACTGATTTGTTTTGCTGCACAAACACTAAAAAGCCAAAGTGTGTTTTTAAACTGCACCACGTTGAATGAAAACCTACAGCCCTTGTTGTTAACAAGATTTTTCCCACCGGGGTGTACTGTGGTTAAATTTTTTTTTAAAAAAGCACTTAATTTTCAAGGAAACTGTTGGCAACAAAATCTGCTTTTCAGCATCTCTCCCCTGTGATAATAGCAGATGAAATTAGCTGTCAACACATATGATCACACAGATGATGCACCAAGCTGTCGTAGCTTTAATCTTATCCACAATCACTTCTATCACTTACTGATAGGTGTTTTTGCAGATACCAAATAGCTTCCGGTGCTTAACACCAACCTTTGGACTGGAGGAGAGCAGACCCTGATTTGAATTTACTGCAGTCGCCTATAAAAAGAGAGTCTACTAATTCTCACCTCGATTTTTATGTGTGTACAAGACACTGACAAATGTGTCCAAAGAGGCACTTAAAACAGTTACGCCCAAAACAAAAAGGGACAGGGAGGTTTAAAAGTCCCCATGAATTATTATAATAATGCACTTTAGTTGATGTTTGAATGTCAGGAAGGCAGCCAAGCGGGTTTAATATTCAGTATTATTTATTGGGTTTTTGTCATGACTGCTGTCCAGGGTGCTGAATCTGGTGCTGAATCTGTGGGTGTTCGGGGTCAGCCCACACACTCAGGGACTAACGGGTCAGCCTTATTCACCTCAGCTGCTAAGTCACATACCAACAAAAATATATATATTTTGGTCTCAGATCCTGGTTAGTTTCACCCAGTCGAGTAGAAATAATTTCTCATTTTTTGACTTATCCAAAGATAATGAATGTATGAGCTCAAATTATGTCTCATGGTTCCAGTTTAAAGAGGTTAGTTTTATCCATGGATTGTATGTTTTACAGTGGATTATGCTTGTTTATCAGAATGTTTCCTGCATATAAGGTACCACATCTGGTAAAAACATATGTTGACTGAGGCAACACTGGGGTTGACTAAGGTCAAAACAATAAAAGTATTATATATCTCTGATCGTGGAGTATACTTTAGTATCATTTCCACACATTAAACATGTTACAGGAAGAACTTTTAAATACAATGTTTTCTAGAACAGTTGGTTTTAAGGATGGTTGATGAAAACACTTTATGTCTTGAACCGTTCATCCGATTTGCATGTGAACAACCTTGGATACCTTTAATTTCAGTCATTTTTTTGTTTAAAATTTCTTATGCTGGAGTTGAAAACCTCACTTTAAAAGACACAACTGCCCTTTCCTACTGCACCGTCAAGCATTTACCTAAAAGCTTAGTATTGGGGTTAAACTGGGTCAGGTACTTTGGGCTCAGCCTATAAACATTGCGGTTTTAATGTGGCATACATACATTGCACTGCCAACATCAGACTTATTTGCTCATGTTTTACCTCGCTTCAACCTAGTCACTTAACTGAATGGCTTCTAGTGGTTTCTACATTGTTTCTCTGTGAGTCACTTCTCACCCCCCTGTCTGTCCCGTCTCTGCACATAATTGCATGATTGATGTGTGTGGACAAGCAGAGGATGATGTACAGCGCCACTCTGTCAACCACACAGAGGTGAGCTAAACTGAGAATGAGTGTGCAAGTCTTTGACTTCAAGGTTTGTCGGATATTCTAATTAAAAAATACACAATGAATGAAAGGTCTGTTCAGACAGATCAATTTATGCATAGATGGCGAGGGATCAGGTCCTCTTGTTGCACTTTAGTGTAGATGCAGTTGACTACCTGTCACCATAGAGAACAAATTCTCAAATCTTGAGGTTGGAAAGAAAATGTCTTGAAACTGACGGTGAGAGTAGGAGAAAGCCTCTGAAAAAAGCTTAAGAAAAAATTGTCAGTGCTGCTTTTTCTTTCCTTTCCCTTGTTGTTGTTCCATCCACTATAAGACAGGTGTGCTTCGTCTGAGTGCATTTAATGCTTTGCTAAAGTGACAACAACTTATGAAGTGATGTGGCAGCAGTCTAAATACACGCAAAATCCTTTCAATACCATAGCCTCAGGTAAACATTTTATTTTCTTGTACTGATGTGTCTTGACAATCAAGCCTAATCAAAGCTCCACAACAATGCTTCCCTTCTCCTATGAGACTAATATAATGAGCAATCATACCAAGGGTGTGGGAGAGGTGCTAACTTCTGTAACTGTGAACAATAACATACAACACACTCTTCATCAAAACAACACATGCACGCGATGGACCATACCATCAACTCTCACTCCTAAAACATTTGAAAAACAATCTCTGTTTAGGTTGTTTGCCTTCATTTGAACTTTATGGACAAAGTTTGGACTCGGCTCCTGTGATGGTCCCACTCAAGCTTACCTTGCACTCTGAATATGATTATGATTGGGTGTATGTTTCTCAAACAGCCAGGAGGAAGAGCCTTGAATGAAAATAGTTTTTTAATCCAAGTTTTTGTGTTGTAGTCAGTTGCTTCATCCAGTTAAATAATTAAACACTATTTTTGTTCTACTACTTTTGTTCTCTGTATTTTGTATCTGTATTTGTTCATGTTTTATGTAAAGCAGTACCTTTAAAAGTGCTATATAAATCTGATTAACTATTGTTATTATTATTTTTATTAATTGCCATTCTACCAAAGTAATCCACAAGCTAATTTGTTTCTGTGGCAGGTCAAACCAAAACATATCTCAAACTATTAATATTTAAACATAAAACAGCTATGGGGTATGCCAGACAGCCATCCCACCATCCATCCACCTGCGTGCCCCCTTTCATTATATTTTGTTGGGCTGGAAAAACTTACAGCTCTGAGGGATGGGCATGGATCTCAACTTTTGGCCCAAAGAGAAAAGTTTGGATGGACTAACTGAATACACTTAACGATTTGATTTAAATTATAATTCTTTTTATTTTTAAGTCCTTCTAAGACCGAAAAGCCACTTACAGCATCTGTACCTTGCTAGGCTGAAATCAGATCAATCTCTCAGTCTCATTATAGCAACAGGCCGTTGGAGTGTTTCTGTGATCTCTGAGCAACCAGTGATCAATGTGTTTTGGTAGAGGAGCACTGGTCTGTATGGGGGACGGACTGGCATGAGTGAGTGCCTGTAAAGATGATTTAACTTGTATCTCGCTCAAGGGGAAACTTTTAGGTCTGAAAAGTGAAGCCAAAGCTGAAGTGCCTTAAAACTGCACTATATCCAATGACCAGCAGGGGGCGACTTCACTGGTCGAAAAAAAGAAGTCTGATATATAGAATAGATTGAGAAAATGACCATACTGCTGACTTGATTTACCTTAAATAACATTTTCCTAATGAGTTCAGTTAGTTAGAAAGCTAGCTGAAATGTTGTAAATAAACTGCTAAAGGGAACACTTTTTTTTGTTTCTTATTCTGACATTTTGTACTTTTTCTGTCAATTGTCTGTGCTTGACTGGATGGTTTGCATGTAGAAAAGACACAGAAAAGACCAAGACAGCTGTGATTTGGCTAACAGACGTACTTCTGTGTGGCTTTATACTGCAGAAGTAAGTGCAGCAGTTTCTTTGTGAATGGAAAGGAATGAAGCCCTTGAAACAAATTGCACCACTGAGGTCGAAACACTCGCAGAGAGAAATGTGTTTTCAGTTTGCTAAAATCTCCATTTGGTGCAACTCAAGTTGTCATCGTGAACTAGCTTAGCAGGCTTTGCTCCATTAGTCTATTGTATAAGATGTGGGTAGAGTGTAATATGAGTTCTCTGAGGAAAAGAGGCCATCATAAACCCCTGCTGACATGCTAAGCTATTTTTATTTCCCTCTCCAATTGCTCTGCTGTTCAGCACAGCATGAGCTTTACAATTCACAGTCTAAAAAGCATAAAAGATGAATTATATCCACAACAATTGAGAGAGTGAGACAAAAAGAGAGAGGAAGAGAAAACAGTTATGATTAAAAAAAACGGGAAATGTGTGATGGGTTGACAATTGGAATGAAGTTTAAACTCTGGAGAGAAAAAACAGACTGAGGAAAAGGATGACAGTATTACTGTAATGAAACAAATGACAGGTGAGAAATGAGAAACCAAGATCAAATTAGAAGCAATCAAATGACAATGGCATTTTTTTTTTACACCCCCCAGATGAATCTATTAAAGCTTATGGCAGTCTGTATTGTTCCTCCGCTTCTCTCAGGAAAATAAGAAAGGCTTTGGACTGGAGTGAACCACAAGTCTTGGTTCGTGGCAGTCTCACAGGGAGGCATTTCTGCCCAGCAGGGTGAGCTGTCCCCGGGGGTAGACCTCATCTTTCAAAACGCTGCCAGATACGTTGGTGAGAGGGAGAGGATGATGGGCAGAGGAGGTCTCTAGCTACAAGAGAGTGATGGGTGGTGTCAGAAGGGCGCAGTCAAGCACATGCAGCCTCTGGCTCTGCTGGGACATCCAATTCCCTGTGTGTCAGTGGCAAGATGTGCCTTGCATGTCATCTGAGAGATCGCTACTCTCAATGCTCCCTTGCTGACGTAAAGAAGAACTCAATACTTTCAAAATAGTGGTTTGAAAACTGCTTACATTACATGGGGCTGAATGCTGGAGCTCTGTTCTTCTGTGTCACATTGTGGCCTCAAAACCAAACAGAAGCACATTTCTATCCATGTAAACAGCCCCCCCTATCCTTTTGAATTTGTTTGGTGGAAGGACAGTGTTTGTAGGTCTCCTCTCTGGTAAACATATTTGTTCAGAATTTGTTGAAAATTGAAAAAAGGATTTCAGCAGCAACATGCTCTGGAATATGGCTCCCCACCAGAAAGTCAAACCAATTATGAGTTTAAATAATCATTTCTGTTGTTGGTTTTTAAGGTCAGGTGATGCTTTTCCAGCATGTCCTTCAAATGTAACTACACATCACAAAAAAAGCTTTTTCTGATCTGACATCCCAATTTTATGCAGCCATGGCTTGGTTAGGTTTAGGGATTGTCTAGGTTTATCTGGGTTAATATAACAACTCCATTAAAGTTTGGGGATCTTTATTATCAGGTTAGGACAGGAACCCAGGACTTTTGACCAGGAGACTAGTGATTATGTCCCATTATAGGACATTTTGTCCAGAAGTAGTGTTTTTAAGCATAACCCTGTTCTTTTTCCCATCCTTAAGTGGTTTTGGTGCCTAACCTAAAGCAGGTGATTCTCAACCAATTTGTTTGTTCAGACTAGCCAACGCAGGGCGCCCCCTAGTGGCTACAGTATTTATGAACGACATGAAGGGTGTTAAAAGTGATGATGTTGTTGTGGTGAATATGGCAAACAAGGATTTTCATCCAGTAGACCCCAAAGAGAAAGTTTTGTAGCCTAAGTGGAAGAAACGTCTTCCTTTTTTGGTGCCTAAACCTAACAAAAGGGAAAGTGAAATGTAGTGGAGCAGCTTAAAGTACCAATTGAATGGACTGATAACAACCTACTATAAGGCAGGATAGGCTCTATGTTTAAATCAGCAATTATGGCATATTCATTTGATGTTTTTGTAATGGAAAAACTTTGTAGCAAATATAGTACATATAAAACACAAAACAGAGTTAATCAAATACAGCAGGAAGTGAAAGGAAAGAAACATTTAATTGCAACACCAGCATTGGCGTCATGCTATCTAATTTGGTCAGTGAATAGAAAAATAACGTTTCTCCTGAAATGGAAGGCAGATAACATCAGGTCCTGTTTCTGGGCCACTCTCATGGTGACTCACCCTTTCGTTATTTCTAAATTGGTGGATACTGCGTCAAGGTTGCCTTATTTATTTATTATCTGTTTATTTATTGCTTTGGTTTCTAGCTTGTCACATACAAACCAACTCTGGCAGAGACAGCCTAGAATTTTAAAGTTGAAGTGATACCCATCTGGTGCACCTGCAAGGTGTGGATTGATCCGTTAAGTCAATGTGGCAGGTTGTGCCTGGGGAGATCTGCACAAAAGATACACACACACATATATACACACTGTGATCTCGAGAGGGAAACGCAGTGCAGACCAAAGTGGCAATCAGACAATGTTCACCTCTCTGTTGAAAGTTAAAGCACCATTTGAAAGAAAATTTCCGATTAGATAATGATTTTTAGTCAGGAAATGTGAAACAAAAGCCATTCATCCAACCGCAAATGCAGTCAGATTGAGGACATGCTGCAACTAGAGAGCAGAAGGTAGCTGGAGGGAGAAAGGTTTGCATGCAGAGCATTGGCAATAGAAGCTCTTCCCCTTCACCCACACACACACACACACACACACACAGATCCCCACAAAACATGTTTCTTAGTGCCCTCTACATGATGAAAACCACAGATGTCTTCCAAACCCTGATGATTGCTGCAAGTGGTCCTTTTCAAGCTGGGAAACAAATGTTGCCAGGGTCACTGAATCGTGAAGGTCATGTGATGCATCATTCATTTTCCTCCTGTCGCCATGACCCGGCTGTGGTCTACTACAGACAGGCATCCGGAAAACTCCACTAAAAAAATGTTTTTTTAAATGTTTTTTTTTTTTTTTTTGGCTTAACAGCAAACTGGCAGAGGTAACAAACTGTCACTCTTTTGTCAGATTTCCACAGCAACCCTTTCACCCCAGGGGACTGCAGGCATACTATAAAAAAATATATAAATACAGTGATGATTTTTTTTTTGACGTTTTGATACATTGAAGTGACTTTCATGCCATGTGCATGGCATACTCATACTGCATTTGAATCTAAATGAGTGCCTCTGGAGCATTTATTCAGTTGTGCTCCCTGATGCATCATGTTCCAACTTTAAAAAAAATAAATTAATAAATAAAAATATTGAATGTGAGAATAACAACATCCTCCCTGTCTGAGTGCATCTACTCAGGACATAAAATAATGGCAATGATTATGCTAGAATCAATGTTCTGTATACTGTGTTTATCGATTGTACAAGTGCATCTGTTATCTTTGCCTCAGCTCTAATTTTAATCACAATAATTATAGCTTGCACAGGTACTGAGGTACTGGGTGTATTGACAAAAGTTTTTTTTGAGGATATGCTGCATTCGGCTGCACTGTCAGACAGGAAACTGCAATTGAAGGAAAGTAAGAAAACACTTCTGGACCTGTCAGCTTTGAAAGCTTAGTTTCATGGGAAAGTACAAACAGGCGATGCAGTCAGAATTTGAAGTTGGTTTTAAATCATTAGCAGTAGATTTTGGTCAAAAACTAGCTTGAAGCTAAATTAATCAATATTCTAAGTTATTAAAAATGAATCGGCTGCAGCTCCTGTGTCAGGCAGCAAAATACGACTCATATTTACATTTTAAACTTCTGGCAGTCACATCACCCTCTTAACTACTTCACTTTATTTACTTTTTAAACAGTTGTATAGCACACCTTACCAGAACGTTTTTTGCCCTAAACCTAGGTCATTGGTTTTTTACTTTAAATTTACAGAAACTGCAGCCTTAACATTCGGGAACTGTGCGTGTATATAATGACATGTGGCATTTTTAGCTGTTATTTGAGGCCCTTTTGGCAAACGCTCATATGTGTCATTATGAGTCGTATTGACAAACGGTCTAATCTGTCGTTTAGGTTGGAGATCTTGTTGCCTCTGAACCTTTTCACCTATTTTAGCTCATTGTTAGTTTAACAGCACATTTAGTGTCTTTTATGAAGCAAATTTCCCCCCAAAAATCTTTAAAAGTGCAGATCATGTTAGCGATAAGAAACAGAAACATCTAGTAGCTCAAGAGCCAGATATTTTTCTTACAAGTCCAAAAGCTAAAAGGGCTTAAGGGACAGTTATTATCAGACGAACACTCCAAATGCTATGTTTCTACGTGTGATGCGTTCAGTGACACATACAGCGGTAATATGGCTTGTGTTGACAGCTATCTGTTATGCCAGATGTGCATGGAACCAATGAGTGAACATATGCAGCTGAAACACCTAAATACAAGAAAAAGAAGGGACAGAGAAGATCACACGAGATCAAACACAGACTCCCAGCTTCAGAGATGACCCAAAACGTCTTAAAGGTCAGGAGCTGGGATGAGAAGCTCAATGTGACGAGGACCATATAGTTATAAGTTGTGAACACACATTTGCTGTGACATTTAAAGTGCCTTTAAAAAGCAAATTATAATTTAAAAATGAAATAGTTCCTTATATCTGACAGACGAAGTAGGTTGTTTATCAGTTCATTCCGAAATGACTCCCATGAGTGCTCTGCTGATTTGACACCTCAGTACTGTGGGTCTTCTGGTAAAAAGTGTGAAGTACACTGTTCTATGTAATTATAGATATGGAATTTCAATTATTTTACAGCAAAAGGGCATGAAGCAAGATGTTCTGTTCAGCTATGCACAGCCAGGGGCCCAGCGCTCCGTAGCTACATCCCAAGACAGTAATGCCTTCTTGGTTGTTAACCATTGGATTAATAACATTTTCTCCCTGGGAAGTACTCCTCTCTGCTGATTATTCGGGGTGTTTGAATCATCTCTCTGTACAAGATAGACACAGGGAGGAAATGTGGAAACAGTAGCAATAAAGGAAAGCAGCTGTGAAGGGAATGGACCAACTAAAGATATTGTCCATCCTTTTATAATTGCACTTTGGCCAAACACTGAACTTCAGCTTGCTTTATGTAACACTCTGAGCCATTCGATGGAACTGGCGTACAAACAGGGTTGATTAAAATACCTGTTTTGTGTTAAAACGTACCTTTTGTTGTGAAATGTGATAAACAGATCTGACTTTGTGAAAATCACACAGAGGATCAGATCCCTTCCTTCCATTTCCACATCTAATAGGAGTCATTCATGCATTTAGCACACCGTTTCTAGATTACTGCCTCTCACTGTATTATGGTATTAGTCATGCTTTTCTGATCCAACCCAGATTGTCCAGAATACTGCAGCCAGGAATTCAACTGGATACAATACAGTGAATGGGCCATATCACACATAATGGCATAACTGTCGCTGATTCGGTGACAATTATAGAACTGACTAATCTGTACAGTTTGTCGGCAAAACTAAATCCCAGTCTAGCTTCTTCTTCTATCTCTGAAATCTCTCACCCATTATCCTCATCCTGCTATTGATCAGAATCTCTTATCTGTCTCACAGATGAAGTCAAAGGGTGATTCAGCCCCCAGGTTATGAAACCATCCTTCTTATGGTTGAGTCAGACATTTTTCATTTTTTACTTTGGAAACAGAAGTTTGACAAAAAACTTTTTTCCATTAAGGCTGAGGAAGCAATTGAAAATGGAGAGTCAAGCTGCAGTAAATTATACAATGAATGGTTAATTTGCATCTTAATTATGATCCAAAATGTTGGTGCACGACGTCAGCAGAAACATTGCATATTAATCTTCTTATGTCATATGTTTCGATTATATAATCTGCAAGGTAGCTGTCAAACACAGATAAATATACAATATTTTCTAAATTAAATGTAATCGAATAGAAATTTAAAGTAGCAGAAAATGGAAATAATTAAAGTATTTGCATGTAAGAGCGGTATACTTTGCATATTATTCTGTCATTTTCAAACAGAATTATGTTTAGCAGGATTATAATTTAGTGGCAGTTAATTCAACATTAAAAGCCCAAAGTGTTTAATCACAAAGCAGATCTTTAACATTTTCTCCTCTTCACCAACATCCGAGTGGGAACATTTAACTTTCCTCTTTTTCTCTTTTCACTATTCATTGCAACCAGCGTCAGCAGCCGAGCTTCCTTTCCTCTTGTCTCAAGTTTCTAAATATATCACCCTCTACAGCTGTTGCTGTCAGGAATGACCTGAAAACAGCCCAAAACGGGAGGTTTGACACGTGGTATATATGTAACAGGCTTTCCCTGCCAAATCCATCTCTGTGTTTGCCAATAAAGCAAGCACGACAAATTGATCTGAGAATGAGAAACTCAGGATGACGGCATCTGTGGCTGGGGTATTAAAGCAGAATATCGCTGAAATTCAACCTTAATTCATCCGCTGCCCTGTGACATTTCAGCATGTGAACAGTAATTGCAGAGCAGATTATTCTTGGCATTTCATTGAGCATGTCGTGAAAGTGGTCTAGATTTCTTCTGTAGAAACCTCGTAATGTGTAAAGCACGAGTGACTGCACAACTCAATAATTTAAAAATACAGGCCAATTCTCTTTCAACGGAGGAACAATACTATTCTTCCTGTCCAAGAAATTCTGACACAGACATTAAATATTTCATTTAGATTGTGACAAAGCTGGCTTTTGTGTGATTGTAATTATGCAGCTGTTAGGTGCATTTAAATACAGTATTTCATGGCAGAGTTGGACAAAATCTATTAAGCATATCCTGCACATATTTCACAAGAAATCATCAACTGGTGTTGAAATTCCCGGTGAATGAGGCAATCAAGCCTTGGCTCCGAAAAAAAGAGTCTCACACAGATAGCCTGGAGCCATATTTGTGAGTGCGTAAGTGTGTGTGAATGTGCATGAACCTAAATGTATGTTGCATTAAAGTACATGGACATAATGTGACTACACACAGTTGCTACGGTTGTGCGTACAGCTCCTGCACACACTGCCGGCGGGCAAACACAATCCTTGCATTTTAAGGACTCGACACCTGTGTTTTGCTACCCGGTCGGAGTTGAGTCACAGCTCCACTCCTAACAAGATATCCGGGACAGTGAGAGGAAGGAAAGGTGTGTTTCTGGATACTGAATAATGTAAAGACGGAAGAGAAAATGTACTTTTTTGGCATCCAGGTCAGGACCCCAAAAGTAACAGAACACAGGTGATTGACAAGGAAATGTGATTCTCCACTTTTCTGGTAAATGCAGACAAACAACAACTACATCTTATATTTACTGTAGAATTCACTGATTTTCATATTGTTATTTAATCTTCAACAGTAGGTGTTAGTCGTGGAGAAATACCATTTAACTCTTCATCTCTGCAGAGTTTTTTGTGCCTTTCGGTAATTTGTTTTGGTTTTCAACAATTCATAATAACAATATATTAATAATATATTCAACGGCATGGCAAGATTTTTCATTTTTTTACTGTTTTAAGCCTTTGGCACCATGCTGTCAAAACATTCAATGCTATCCGAGTGAATGGAGATTTGAAAAAAAATCCCTATTTTCCTCAGTTAGAGCCCAGGACAACTGCTAAAGAATTGACAATGTTTGGCCTACGGCAAGGCAAGGAAGCATTGCAATCTGAGGTTCTACCTTCACACCACCTAAACTGGGAGCTGCTGTACGGACTGTCAGTCAGGCTGCTCAGCGAGAGTCTGGTGACAAGATAAGTACAGTGACTTATGTTGTTTTTGCAGATCAGTCCATGTTGCAGGCTACCAAGCATTAGGATGCTATCAAAAATCTTACATCATTCACCATTACTGTGTGCAGTGAATGATTTCCGTTCTGTATGAAGTTAATAAGCATTCCTTGATTCACTCATTGTCTCTAACAGTTCTCCGAGGACCAGAGCAACATATGTTACACAGATGTGTTATTTCCTTCAACATCACCTGCTTCATTTGGTTTATTCAAGGTGGCGTATATTCGGTCACGGCAAATCTGCTTCCACCATCCACGGGCAGCACCGTTTCTAATGCTGTCACTCGATTGAACTGGTGTTAGTAGTGACTACCAGCCTCGTAGATATGGTTAGAAGTGGACCAGTAGGTTGAAAAGGTTGTTATCATCTATTCACATGAGACTCTGTAGTTAGGGTTAGGAAACATCATAGTTTGTGTCGGTTAAAATATAAATATATAGTATGTTTGAAAAGTTTCCCTTTTACAAAGACATGGGACACGATCAGCGATCTCTAAGCTGAAAAAGTGGATAACTGAAGAGTGGAACCTTCTTCACTTCACTAAAATAACATGAATCCATAGATCTCTTCTACCTGGTGTCAGATCAACTGCTGGGGGTGTAATTAGATTAGAAAATGTGTTTTTTTCATCAACCTGCAGTTCTTCAGCTTCATGTTACACTCTCATAGCACAGTAACGTGGTTCATAGCTGCACCTCTGTGTCTGTTTATTCAGTGATAATCAACTTAAGATATTGATGTCCCTTTACACTTAAGGGTCTTTTGGTGAATAACAATCTAATTAGGATACTATCTTATGAACTAGCAGAGAGTTGTAAAAGTCTGCGCTCGCCTCAGGTTGAGGTGTATAAAAAATGACAGTGACACAGAACAACATGGTGTCTTATTACCAGTCAGTGTGGCTTCATTTAAATATGACAGCAAGGGAAATTCTGCTCATCATATCTGTCAGTAATAAAGTAAGAACTAGCCTCAAGTTAATTAATTTCTGGCACAAGCGTCTACAAATTAAGCTAGCCAAATTATTCGAAGAAGAAAACATGAGTTGATGAAATGCAGAGGGACTTTTTTAAAAAGTGAGTGGGTTGTGTGAGTGAGACAAGGGACAGATAAGTATCTGTATATTATAATGTAACTCAGTGTTACCTTGATTTTGCACTATATCTTACTTATCCGGTGTCACTTTAGGGGATCTAAGCCATGGGAAAGACTACTTTCATTAGGTTTTAACAATCTCACCAAAGTCTTCATGTCGTAATAACCACTGTGAGTGCCTTGATTTCCCTTTAGCTCTTTAAAAGACAGTTTAGATTTCACCATGAGAGGAAATTAATGAGGAGTACTCACATTTATGGACAGGAAAGTGTATTTAGGAGCTCTCTGGAGTATGCAAACTCAGGTTTGGGAAGAAAACATAATACTGTTTTCTAAGAAATGCTGTTATCCATTCAGAAATATTAATCTTTTACTCCATTTCGCTTTGCAGAGACCTTGGGTAGTATTGAAGAAGGTTGCAACCATAAATATCAAATAAGGTTCTCATCATTAAGTAGTTTAGGGGGAACCAGTATGTTTGTATTTGTGGAAAATATGAATACAAATGGAGATGTAAGTTAATGTAATTTGGGGGGTGAGACTCTATAGCAGTGGTGACAAATTACATATTTTTACAAAAAATATGAAGATCTATGTTCTCTGTAGACAAGTTCTAGTATTCTTGCACCTTTTAACAGAAACATTTACATTTAATAAGATGGAAATCCTAAGGAGATAAAGAGAAAAATGGGCCTAACAACCTCAAATAAACCCCTTTTATTATTGTACCAATGATTATACAGTATGCAGTACTTCCAGTATATCATTACTGGTTAATGCAGCTTTTAATAGACTAATCTGTGATGCTAAGATTTAATTTTTCAAAGTGTTGTAATAGCCTCAAGGCCTAAAATGTTCTGATATGTTGAACAAAAAATAAAACGAAGCCCTATTTGTGGTGGATATTGAATGAAAATCAAAGACACAAGAGGACATCACTTCTGTCAGCTTTGTCTCCAGAAGTGACTCGGTACAAAGGAACGCGCAGCATATTGCAAGTCAGACTTCTCGACATGTCAGGGGATGTCCCCTTTTTTGAGAGAAACTGACATGCACTCTCGGCAAAGGCTTTGATGCAAAGACGAGGCTAAAATATACATGCCAGGCTGCACAGGTCTGCAGATAAATCCCCATGAGCGCTTATCTCAGCGAGGATTTATGATAAATACTCATAAAAAAAGCATACAGGGTGATGAAAAATAGATTTTTATGGAAGACTGTTCCATTACATAAATATTTTTTTTTTATATATAAAATCATATTTTCAGACCTACATCACTGTCTTCATTCACCGCTCCATCATGGCTCCCATAGAGCTCTGATTTACAGCCTCCGTGTCTGAGAAAACAAATGTGTGCTTGGTAGTGGAGTTTGATCAGGATTTATGCTCATGGTCAGGCATATATACACATACCACGCCGCCCATGGTTCAGGCTCCGTCATGTTGTGCTGGGAATATTGCATTAGGTATCCACTGCACATATTTGCAAGTCTTATAAATGTGAATCAAAAAATTCAGTGTCAAAACGGTGATATTTCCACATTTCTTCTATTCCCAGCCCTCTGAGAGCTTCATTTTTAGCTCATGACTGCTCATAGTTGTTTGCTTGTGTGCGTGTGTGCTAATCTCATTTCAGCTTTTTCAGGCCAGCCGTAGGGAGAATTTGATCAACGGCAGCAAAGCGAGAGAGCCACAGCTGACCACAGTGACGTAAGCTGCACTGACCGGCCCGACCGACACTGCGCGCACATGTACACACCCACACACACATCCTCTCACTCACCTATACCCACATTTCCACAGGGGAATTAACCATCAATGGCCCCTCAGTGTGAGCGTGTGTGTGTGCATGTGTGTGGGAGCCAGACAGAGACAGAGTATGCTTGCAGTTGCAGCTGTAGCTCCTAACATTCAAGGGACAGACTCCCCCTTCAAATTTAAAATCATTATTTTTATATTAAAATTAATTGCCAATGTGAGACTTCATGCTTTAATATATTAAATTGTAAGTATGAAAAAATAGGTTAATGTGAAAAGTAATTTATTCATGGATCATATTACAAGTTAGAATGTTTCATATCCATTTCAGGCTCAGGAATGTTTCAGGGGCATGCTTCGTGCAAAAGTAAATGTATCCAGCAACAATGCAGCGGCAGAAACCAAGAAATCGCGTTACAGATATGAATTAAAGGTGTGATTTTTCCATCTCAGCACAACATTTTATTACCCGGGAGGATAACTGTTCCAGTGTGCTTATTACAGAGAATATTTCAATTTTTAAAATTTCATTTCAAAGCCACTCTGCCCATTAAAGCTATCACTGTGCTCTGGATCTCAAACTACATAATGACCTGGTTGCTACACCTCTCTTTCGCTGACCTGCTGACAGCTTCAATTAAGCTGCTCATATCGCTTCTAGCAAACCCCAGCTCGCCCAACCCCCCACCACTTCCATTTTTACCAGCAATCAAATAACAACTTGGACAACCTGTGCAGAAAAGCTGAACAAAACGATCCCATGATTTTCACATGAATAGTTTTGATTGCACTCCTCAGCTCTCATTCACATCTCCGCGCTGGAGAGAGCAGCAGCGGGTCACCGCGGCAGCCGCTGATCCAGTCATCCGGGCTGCTCGGATGCAGAGTCAAACCGCATCAGGAATCATCCACAAAGGTGATGCGTTATGGACATGGAAATGCTTGCATAACATATCCACTCTTTGCCCCAGCAACAGTGACAATGACAAATTCAAGTGCTATAATTCACATGATTTGTTCAGTTCAGTGAGCTTTTCGCATCACATCCAGACTAAATCCAAATAAGTAGCAGAAGGGCTTGCAAACACTCACACACACACAAAGACAAAAGCAGGACGTGTGAAGTACTAACAGCAGATTTTCATCTCACACTTCCTTTTGTTAGAATGATCACTTTATTCCTGCACTCTCTTCAAGAATATTCTCTTTCAGCAGCTTTTGCACACTAACGAGTAGTTTTAGCTACCGGGACATGTTCTGTCAGCTCAGCTCAGTAAACAGTGGGCACAAAGAAGCCAAAATCTTTCTGCTCTGTCATGCAGTCACACGGGGTCGGATTATTAAGGTCACATTATGAGGGGATAAGAATAAAAAGGCAGAGGGAGACGCGGGGAGAGAGGGATTTGCTGTACTTTCTTCCAGGGACTTGTGAACCATATGTTCAGCCCTGGGACACAATAAACAACACGAGGGGGCTAAGCAGGAGCCCAGAGTCACTCTGACACACTGACACATGGGAAGCAGGCTGCAAACTGTGAGCGGGGGTCAGGCGTGTGGAGAAAGTGCACCACTAGCAAACTGTCACAGTCCAGCAACAGAAACAAGGAGCCAAGTTGAGTTTAATTGAGGGCTTCAGTTCAAAAGTGTGCATGTTCAGTTGGAATATCGCTCAAACGCAGGACCATTGATAAACTGTCCAATGAGGTTAGTTCTCATGATTTAACGATAAATACATGAGATGTAAGTCACACAGCAGAAACAGCTGGGAGGCATTCCATGACTGTGTTCCCTTTGCCTTTTTTATTTATTTTTTATTAAAACGGAAAATGTGCATGCATAGGATTTCTTTGAGCAAGTCAAGAATTATTTAGACATTTGGTGACATTTGCTGCCTGGTTATGTCTCAATTTGTGTATCTCTGGACTATTTTTAGTGCATTAATATGTTCACACTGACAGTATGGAAAAATGCAGAACACTATGAGTAGAGCTTGCAATCATTACAGGCAAAAAATTAAGTATAGTTAGCCAGACACTTGCCAGCCTCAACCATTTTTGGGACTAGAATCTATTGGGGGGACCAAGAAGCTGCAGATTTCCAGTTCAAACGCAAAACAGCAACTATACAAATGTATTATATGCATACATTCTTGTCTTCACTAATTACCACTATAGTTTAGTCAGTCAGAAGCCATTATTGGTTTAATTTATCAGTCTGAAAGGAATTACTGCAGACTTGCTGTGATGTCTATGGTTGACCTACCAAGCTTCTGGTGTATGCATATTGACCATGACAGACCCTACTAAATTCATGCACTTTGCAAGTAAGCACACAGTGTGCACAGGGCACTAAATGGAAGTGTACTAATGGAAGTATCCAAATTGAGACTCAGCTTTAGATTGATAGCACTCTCATGTTTGTACAGTAAAAAGCTACAGCCAGCAGCTGATAAGACTGGAAACTCAAAAGCTAGAAATAGCCTGGCACTGTTAAATGACAAACTTACATTTTTGCACTTTTGTTTTTGTACAGAAAAACACAAGATGTAATGTGTTCATTTGTGAGCTTTAGAAGTACAGGTGGGTGGATTTTGTCACTATCAGACGCAGTCAGGCTGGCTGTTTCCCTCTGTCTCCAGGCTTTGTGCTGAGCTAAGCTAACCATCTGTTAGTTGTTGCATCAATCTTTTAATATAGCAAAAAGCAAATATATGTCCCAAAATTTCCAACTATTCTTTAATTGCTCAACCAAATGATATGCATGTACACACGCCCAGGTTTGCAGCATTCTTCAGTTTTAAAATTAAAAGTATGCCAAGCACATCCAAAAGATTCAGAGGTAAAGTGAAAAACAGAGAGTGAGCACTGAAGCAAAGGAACAATCCCCTGAGATCTCAGTAAGAAAGAAAGAGGTGGATGATGGAGAAAGCACAGGCAGAGAGAGAGAGAAGGAGAGAGAGAGGGAGAGAGAGTTTGCCTCCAGCCCCGGCACAGAGGAGGATCAAAGGTTTGTGCTCTGCATCTCAATGGACATCCGGTCACCAATACTGATGAGCCCGGGTGTGTGATGCTCCATTCACAGGGTTTATATCTTATGGGTAAACAAGTGGTCATTGCATGGAAATCAATGGCCGTCTTTGCCCTCATGTTATCTGACTGCACCTTTATCTCCAGTGACGCCATTTGTTGAAATCAAAATTCAGAGTCAGGGTTGTAAAAAGCTGATCTGACAAAAACTGAAGGGTGAAGAAAAGAATGACGACAACATTTTTTATCAGTGCTCAGGGCTGACATTACTTTTATCTTTACTCAAGTATACCTGCACATTTATCAGATCGACAGTATTACCATCATTTCACTAAATGCAATTTAACACCTCTTTAGTCTTGTGACAGGATATCACATCTGAAAATCATTTTTGTGTCTAATTATAAATTAGTTTATACCTCAAACCTGGAATCTGTGTAATGAAATGGTAATTATGTGGCGTATGAGCCAATATGGTCATCGTTTTGAATGCGGCTTGTTTACCGATGTCACTCTAAAGGTGTTTACTCTGCGTTCTGTGGGGGCAGCTGTGTGTTTTGCACACATCCTTGACAGTTTATATGCTACATAATGCAACATTCAATTTAAGCTGCTACAGAAATGGAAACAGATTTTAAAAATACACTGCACAGTGTGAAATGATTCCGTATTTTGCACACTTACTCTTTGCCAAACTAACCACTGCGTAAACTGGTAAACATGCCGTCGAGTATAAACCAGCTGCAGGAATGTTGAGTAGAACATTGCTGTGTGTGCCGGTTAAAGGTCTCAAATCTATATCTAGTTTTGCAGCAATAATGAGTCCATCCATATCAAACAGCTTGTAATATGATCAATTCTACAGCAGATATACAACTGGAAATTATTATCATTTTATTTTGTGCTTGAGTTTTTAGGAATGTTATGTGAATTAAATGAACAAAAGCCTTTTTTTCCGTTCAGAAATAAATAAAAGGAAATAACAACATATTCAGTGCTTTGGCAGCTGTCCAGTGTATTCAGCATTATTTTAAGGACAAAAAAAGGACACATTACTTTACATGAATGTGATGTACTCTATTCCACCCATGACCTTTTACTCTTCACATTGCCTGGTTGAAACAGCAGGCTGACTGCTACTATAATGATCAGAGGATTTGTCCCAGATTATGGACAGTCATTACAGTAATGCTCTCTTTACATGTGATCTAATGTGGGTTTACTTTGTTGTTCTGTACTGTATAAGCTATCCACTCATCCTGGCAAAATGGAGTAAGAATATGCAGTACAACCTGTTCTACAAAGACATATCTTCCTCAGATATGAATCTTTCATGTGACGGATGAATATAGATCCAACATGAACTGTCAAAAGAGATGTGTTATTGTACTTCAAAGAAAGAATGCATATGATATTTTTTTCCTTCTCTCATATCTCCCATTTTCATACCTTCTGTTCGGATCAGATGACATAAAAACGAGGAAATCCTTTTACCGTTTAAATTAATGTCTTACCATCAACTGACAACAGAAGCATAAACAGTTTTAATTGAAGACAAACAATCACACTGTAAATGAGAATAAATGGAATCATAAAATAAATAGCGTAATAAATAAAAATGCAGTTCTTCATCAGAAGGCTTCAGTGTCTGCTTGGATTAGGGCCTATTTTATGTCTACGCCCGTGTTTGATGCTGTAATCATATTTGAAAAAAATGTGATGTATTCTCTAAATACCTCTATAATGAAGATTTCAACATTATCTCTCATTAGTGTGTTTTTGTTTGTCACAGATGGTTGAAAATCCTCTGGTGAAACACTTGTGACCTCCAGTGGGATTCTGTCCCTTTAACTTGAGAGCCTATTAATTGTCTGCAATTATCCATTGCAAGCGAGGCATCTGTCAGGAGTAGCTCTCCTCTTCCCACATGGATAGAAGTGCCATAGTGGTAAAGGTTGACTGCGACATTCACTATTTATTGCACAGTAGGGCTTGTACAGTCCAAATTTTGCCATCACAGGTCTGAATAAAAACATGTTTGATTTACCAAAACCCCTCCCATTCTGATCCCATTACGAAGGGGGACATTGACTTTTTGTTTGAACAACAGCTTGCATACAAGAAATGAATGAAAACAGTGCCTTTTCTTGGTTCTACTTAGGAAAAACTAAACTAAATAATGAGACATTTGTAAACTAGCTTGTTTGATTACTTGTGTTTAAAGTGTGCTGTTCTGTAACATTGGGGAATCATCCATAGTTCCCTCGGTGCATTCAAAATCTTTAAAGTTTAGTGCAAATTTGAAGAAACAAAAGTACAGAAACAAAACCAACAAACTAAGGAAATTATAAGGCAACAATTATAAATATATCAAAAATAGTCATTAGAGAACTATCTTTGTTACAAAAAAGGTACAAAAGTTTTTTCCTGTACCAGTGAGAGGGACATATTTTTCAGTTCCTCCACTGATTTCACAGCCTTGTATCCCAGCTGGTGCAGTACTTTTTGACAAACCGTCTGTGTGTATTCGACCATATCATAAGACAGTTTCAAACGCCAGCTCTCTGCGTTAGCTGCCGAGTCCCTCACTGTACCAAACTTGTGTTTCGCTGAGGGCTCGTTGCTGCCCCGAGTGTTTGCATGTATCCAGTCTTCCACGTTTTTATCCAAAGGCAGCCCCAGAAAGTCATAGATCTCCTTCGTCTTGAGAAGCGGATTTCTGGCCAAATCCTCATAGCGAACCAACATGTATTTCCCTTTGAGCCAATAGGGATGGCTGAGACCAGTCGAAACTGAACTGAGAAAGTCCTCACAGACAACTGTAAGCTGACTCAAGTCTAGATTGTAGGGCCGTCGCCCCGTGGCCCTCCAAATACGCCACAGACGATATGTATCCCTGAAAGTCTCAATCCGTGATGACAGGATACCACGCGGGTCTCTGACGAGTTGAATCACTTTGATATTCAGCCGTGGGTCTTCTACCAAAGCGCGTAGATCTCCAATCTCCGGCACCCGAACAATCTTGATTGCCACGTGTCGCTTCTCGCGGCATGCCTCCGTAGCTAAGGTCATGTTTAGAGCCGTACATTTCTTAACGCAGTCCCCTTCTTCAACATTCACATCAGCAGGACCAAAGGCATCACATACAGGTTGCTGGCACAATGCTCGACTGGCGCCTCGGCGGAACAGTTTATCTGTGGTGTGGTTCGTGGGTGTCGGTTTGATATAGCTCTCCAGGAAATAGAGGTCGCAACCGTAGAGGCTACGCAGGAGGTCTCGACTGGCGCCCAGCATCACACGCCGGTCGGCAGCATTGCGGCTGTGTGATAAACGTGGAATCAGTGTAGTCTGAACATGATAGAGAGGCTCAAACAGGTAGAACACCTCCTGGTGCTGGTTGAGCAGCTGGCCGACAAAGGACGAGCCGCTGCGGGTGGTGGCCAGGACCAGGATGTGCGTTTTGCGGGTGGCATTGATGGAAAAGTAAGGGTAGTCATCGCAGCCTCCACCGCCTGCTGCTCCACGCTCAAAGGGGGGGTCTGTCTCCTGGCCCCCCAGACCACAGTTCTGGGGGCTGGGCAGCGGGCACAGCTGGAAAGGCTTGGAGGTGAGCGTCCGGATGGCTGTGTACTGGATGGCAATGGAGGCCAAGGCCAGTAGAATCACTGCCTTCCAGGAACATTGCATGGCTGAACCACTTCATTTAGACACAGCGGTCCATGCCAGGTCCTCCCTGTGAACACATAATTTGTGCCTTTTTATTCTTCGAAATTATTTGACTTGTATCATTATTTTTTTCTAACAGCCCTGTGGATATCTTTCTAGATGTTTCTATCCAACAAGATCACTTACTGCTCTAAAATGACATTAATATTACATATTTGACACCACAATGGACACAGTGCAATGCAGAGAAGAGAACATTACAATAAAATCTCATTTGAATGTATCAATTAACAGTGAGGCAACTTGTATTATGATTGATTTTAAAATTGAGGGTGAGTCATCAGTGGGTTGACTATACAGGCGATAATTTATTTATGATTCTAGGGACAAAGGGCTGGGTTTTCATTCACTTTGCTACTTACACTAAAGGCAGGGCTGAAGATTTACTATACACAGAATAAGAAAAGTGCAAGAGCAGTTTATAAGATTGCTGTAGCCACGAGACACGAGTCCTGCGAATTAATCATGTCATTTGTCTCCCTTTTCCCCTTCCGGTGCCACAGCCTAATTTTTTAAAATGAAAATAGATAAAGAGGAGAGTTCTGAGCTCTAACTTTTGGTTCCTATCCAATCAGCTGACACCGACTGCCAAAAACATGTACAGCAGTCTGCGAGCCCACACCACTGTGGAGTGCGAGAATATAACAGGCTTCTAGAAAATGGCAAGACAGATTTTGTAGCTTTAAAAATGGCTAAAAAAAATATAGATTCTGGTAATATGTCTGTAGCATGCATTTTGGGTTAAAATGCAGTAAAATATAATGATTGTTAGTGACTCAATACTTCACCTAGTAGACTACACTTCAGACTACACTGCAGTACTCCCCATACATCCACCCTAGCTCCCGTTCTACTCTGTCTGCATCTGATTCAAGGACCTTGTTTGGCCTGATTGGAGAATATAAGCATTGTGCTGTATTCCACTTGTTAATCAGGAAGGAAAAAACAGCCCAGAAAGGTAAACAATACTTTAAAGCTTCACTGCCAATGTCACGTCAAGGGGAAATGATGCAGCAAGTGAGGAATTAAATACATAGAAAATCTGTCCCGTGCAGGATTAGATTAAAAATAATAATAACACTGTAGCATCACATACTGGGGGGCCTTAATGCACAGAGCTGAGATGGTGTGAGTGAAATAAAGGCTCACCATCATCACTTCAGAAGCCATGCACGAGACTTTTAAGGGTCCAGAGAAGAATAATGCATCGGGGCATCTCTTCTGACACCAAAGCACAATAAAATAACATCTGAGAAGGGAAATAAAATCATAGAACTGTCTCGTAAAAGCGCATAAAAATCCTCCCACTCTGTTGGAGCTGAGAGGAGCTGCTTTATACTCTAAAAGCACAAAATACTGACTTCTATGTCGCAACTTATGCTGGGAGAGAGCGTGAACGCTTTCTTCTCAAAGACATTTTGAATGAAAAAGCCCACTATACTGCAGCAGGGACAGGTTCCTCACTGAGATTTTTCCGCGATGCAGACATCCTCACCAACGCTGCGATAAGACAACATAGCACCAATGAACGCATCCCACCCAGCCGCAAGTGTTCAAAATACCCCAAATAAAGCCTGTGTGAATCATCCAACATGATGAAGCAGAATAAAATGATCGGACTATAACTCCGTTGTACCTTGTTGGTAGTTGTAGTATCCTCATGATGCGCTCTTCGTCCATGAATCACGGCTGCTTTCTTTTGGTCCTCAAACGTTTTCCTCCGTGCGCTTCTTCCTCTCGGATAGGAGGGAATAAATGCGCCTGGCAGACCCGTATTTTCCATAAAACGGTGGTGCGAGTCAGTTTAAGTTGAACGTTTTGGCTTTAGACGCAGAGAGATGGAGAAAAAAGAGTGCTGGAGTAGCGTTGGAGCGGTGGTGTTGTTATGAAGCGGCCAGGCGGTGAGAAAGCGACAGCCGGGCTCCCCTTAAATGATGCGCAGAGGCTGAGTGTGTGAGGTACACAAGGACCGACTGTCTGGACCACCCCAGACCCCTCCCCCTTTCCACCTGCGTCTCCCTCTCTCTCTTTCCCTCTCTCTCTCTCCCTCCC
>CAFUXE010000209.1:431624-444678 GCA_903364295.1 Serranus cabrilla
CACAGTGATTCCATCAACCCTTTTCAGTTAGAATTCAATGCAAATGTTTGATTGTTTTCCATTAAACCACTACTTTTTGTTTCTTCCCTTCCATGAATGCATCAGCTACAATTTATCCTGCAGGATATTTTTCGCTCTCTTATCCTAAATATTACCCCCTCTGTCTGATTCTACTTGGCATGCCGATTTTATGGCAGAAAATTTCTCCTCTGACTTTGACGTGAACTCGTCACATCAGCATAACCGCCTCGGGCTCTGTGATACTGCAAAGCCCTTTCTCCAGGGCATCTGTAGCTAACCCAGGTTTTGATACAGGAGTGGGTGGGCTGATAATGAACATGATATGAGTGTGAAAAGTGCATGCTGTCTGAAGGAGGCAGGACTGAGAAGCAAGACAAACAAAGCCTTAGAAAATTAGTGAAGACGAGGAGAAAAATGCACAGATAAGTGGTGACAAGGATACAACACATAAAAGTCTACAGCTGTACGTGTGTTTTTAACATCGCATGATTGTAGCTAAGGTTACAGTCATACGGGGAATTAACCGTGATAACCCTTTGTAATATTCTGAGAAACCACTTTCGAATAAGGCCACCCCTTCATAAGTCACTTATTAGTTGCGATCGGTTTAGCCCTGTCTTTTAGTCCATTAGATCTGCAGGCAAGGCTGCACATAAGCCTGTTTCATAATGAAAACCCCCTCTGCTGAAAATGGTATGAGTCAAAAGCGGATGTCCAGCCACGTGGCCTGAAAAATGTACTGATCTAAAATATTAGCTGATGTTGGAGTGAATTTTCCTTCTCTGCTGAGTGTTTAACAGGAGAAAAAGAGCAGGGGGACCATTTCCATTCTCCTTAGGTACACTACTCCAATAGACTATTTGGCCCACTATCTTCTGGATAACTGCACCCTTGTTGAATGTTATCACTCAAATAGTCCACAGTGGGCTCAGAAGGCTGTATCATGTATCCACGTTTGATTACGATAAGGATTCTACCACCTATATTTAGGTTTATTGTTACAGGGGCACCGATAATGGTAGTATTAATTATATAGGGAGCAACAAAGGAAGGCAAGTCATGTGGTATAAAGAGTGACAAAGTCCGTATAAGGAGGGATTTTCCTAAAACTATCCACACTGTTTTGCCACTTAGCAAAACTGAATATAAAAGTGAAGAGTTTAATTACATTAGATATGCACCCTCTGGCCTATGTATAGTTTTCCTCATCTGAAGCATTATAAGAATTACTGATAACTGCTGTAGAGCATCTTAATCCATATCCATGAAAAAACAGACTTTAATGAAGTCATAATCACATGACTTACTAACTTTTGCTGTTGGCTGAATAGAAATGGATTTATTAACATTTAAAACTGACTTGATGGCTTATTAGAAAAGTGGGAGCCTTGTTACCGTTTGTTAAGGACTTAATTATTGACTGTTAATGACCTGACAGCCAGAGGATTTTTTCATAGCTTGGCAAGCCAAAACTTTTTCTTTTAATGTCTCTATAAACAATTAGTAAATTATCTTTTAATTAGGTTTTTAGCTTATTAAGAGTGGCATACATGTGACTGACTTCTGGAATGTTCTATGTGTGTCTTTTTAAATGTATTTTCATGGCACATTTTATTGATCCCCAGTGCATTGAGAAAAATAAATATTGCCAGTGTTGAGTGACAAGCATCTCTGGAAAATATGTTAAACTTACTTGTTGTAGAGTTTTATGAACATTTCAATAACCAAAAAGCCACACAGGATATCAAATTGTTCATTAAATGAAAGTGCCATGCTGTTCTGTAAGTCATACTGCAATATTGGTGAACTATAATAATATAATCACATAAGAAACACAACCAGCAGCTGGATGGCTCTGAACATACTTTTTTTCTCACAGTTATATATCGAGTCTTTTACAACACAGTTTCTCTTACTCGCTAAATCGATTCTCGAGTGGATGTTTTCCAGACTAAAATCTCCCACTAAAAAGAGATGTAAAAGATGTAGTTGGACTTTGGGAGTCGAGGGAACCGAGCCATTTTGAGGAACTTGTGAATGCAGCAGACAGCCTATCATGATGGAGGACCAAGGGGAATTGGTTCCCCATTTTGCTGGCAGAGGTCAGTGAGGTAGTTAAAAAGCTCTGAAGTGGCAGAGTGCCAGAGATATCGAGATTTACCGAGATGCTGAAGGCTCTGGATGTTGACGAGCTCTTGTAGCTGACAAGTCACCAATTCCATTTCACACAGATGTCAAATAGCCTGATGAAGCCAACCTGAATTTTAAGCAATCTCAGTTTTCACAGCAAGATTTAAGATGAACTGACTGAACTTGGCCACAGCAAGCTAGGCCGATCAATAAACCACAGTGAGTGGTTTAGAGATGATAACTTGTCTCTTGAGCCCCCTGAACAACTATTTAAACTAGCTGCTGTAGATATTGAAAGAAATATGACTGTGCAAAGGAAAAGAGCAGTGGTTGCTTTTAATCCATATTTTTAAAACAATGATGGGGTTTGCAGCAGTATCTGTGGTGTCATAAATATTTAGACCAGTTCTAGAAACCTGCAGCAATAGCAAGTCCAGTGAGTGCATAATAAGTAACATCTGATGCCAAATATGTGGGCAATTTTTGGAGTAACCCTTTATAATTGCATACAAACTTAGCAGTACAGCAAAGAAACCCACAAGTAAAAGTCTAGAAGTATTAGCAAAGTGCATTCAGGTAATCTTGCTGTCCAGTGAAAAACATGTTTCTTCAAGTGTAGTGATTTTTAATTATTAGACAAAGTGAAGACACGGATCAAGAATAGTTACTACAACTCTTACATACATCTAAATGTTAACTATTTCACTTAGAAATGGAGGTTAACACACAGTTTGAAGTTTATTTGCAAGTTTGCTTAAAATAAAATTAGTTTCAAATGGGAGAAGAACAGTCATCCATCCACCACTCCCATCTACTGTCCTATACGGATTTTATTGATCTTTATAGCTACGATGTTGTCTCACTTCCTGCTTCACCTCCATCATTAAAATCTCTCATCTAAATAATGACCCTAGAGGGGTTTATTAGCAGCACCTCCTGGCTCAACATAACTTGGGTTTTATACAAATTTCAGAGCATTATTTTTATATGTAAAGCAAACCGTGGATAAGAACAGTCTGAGTATATTACGACTTTATCATAACATAAAAAGAGAAAACTCAAGTAATTCAAAAAACTGTGCAAAAGTAGAATAAATGAATGCACATATACTTGGATACTTTCTGTCTCTCCCATCCACTTATTTTCTCTGATTGTGTGACAGACTATTCCCTGGATAGCAAAAGTACTTTTCACTTGTAGAGTTCACATGCACTACCAAAGGCAGTCGTCAGCTCCAGCAGGCCTTTGATTGCATTTCCCTTTGTGCATGTTTACAGTCACATTTATTTGCCCTTTCCTGGATGCTCCATGAAGTTGCTTGGGTATTGTCTTAACCTGCAGATGAAAGGCCCCTGGATGTGCTCACAGCGGTGCCACAGGGAGGCCAGCGAAGAAGCAGCTATACAGCTCTGATTCCATGGCTGTCTGCAGAACGTTGATGTCAATGAACCCAGCTTCTGGAAGCCTTGTCAAGGGACGCACTCCCACACTGAAGCTGGGCATCTGCTGCAGCGCGATAGCCTCTCAGCGCATTATAACGTAAGGCTATTCTTCTTGAGCATGCTATAAAAGGATTTGTAATAGATTCATAACACGCCAGGCTAAATAATGTGTGTGTAGGGGGGGGGTGCTGGCTTTGTTCTCTCCGTCATCCTTTTGCCAGTATGCACATGGTGACAGAAGCTGGGTTTTTGTGTCTGGCATTTTTCATTCACAACTTGGAGCTGTGTGCGTACAAAGATTTCAAGGGATTGTCTTGTTCTTATTTACAAAATAGGAGGAGGCAGAACACAGGGCATCGCGAAGTGCGTCGCTGCGTTTGGTATAGCATCTGACAACCATGTTTTATTCAATATAACGGTCTTTATAATGTTTGCTGGATTTGCTGTTACGGTAGTGGGTATATTTGCCTTTCAATGCACTGGAAAGGAGTTAAATGTAAAGAGAGGTACCTCCACCACACATTTTTTAAATAATTGTGTTTCAACACAAACATTTGTTTACATATTGTTCTACTGGATAAACACATTCTACCACAACACCAATTTTAAACCGGTAGAATAAAGTAGCATATGGCAGTCAACAAAGAAAGTTGTTTACATTATAGTTTACTTTTTTTAATTTTATATTGCACAAGTTCAAATTTTGGAGATGTAACAGACAGTATCAGAAGGATTGTTTGCAGACAGACACACACAGTGATTACTTTGCTAACTGAGCAATATAAACTATGGAAATTAGCATTTCTGGCTCCGGCAGGGGATGCTGAATCCAAAAGGTATATCTGAATAAAGTAATAGTTGAATTTGATTCAGTCAGTTGTTAAATTAAGTAAAAGCTTCAGAAACCTTCAAACAAAATGATTGTTTAAACAAAACAGTGAGGAACCTGTAAAAAACATGTAATGTAGTGTGTGAATTTGAGTCATTTTCAACCCTGTAAGGTTTCTTTGGGCTGACCAGATCAGAAAACATAGAATACAACAAGCCATTCACTTTCGGCTCCCTGTCCTGTATCACATGCAACCTTATAGGCTGCCCTCTGTCCACAGCTTGAGAACATGGGTAACATGGCTCGCTGAAACAAAACCTGCAGCTAGAAAGCAGGGTTTGTGTCCTGTGAGATACAGGACTTAGTGTACTTATTATTTTTGTTGGGTTCTTTTTATTTGTTCAACAAGATCTCCAACATAAATGACAGAATAGACCATCAATACCACCGATAACAACACATATGAGAATAGAGTGGAGCTTTCTAAAAGTAGCACAAGTCCGCCATTTGTTCAAAAAGATAATGGTTTGTGTTAAAACCAACTTTGGCAACATTATCCATGTACTAGAAAAAGGACTTTAAGGTGTAACTTCTTCCAGACATGCTGATCAATCTTGCTTAATATGTCCACTTCAATGTTTAAACCCAATTAACATAGTCACACACTCCCTAAAAGAGAGTTCATCTATTAACCTCAAGGGTTAGTAATAGTAAGCAGCCTTTCTAGGTTATGGAGGCTGTCTCTATTGGCTTGTGTGCTTGTTCCCCCAATTAAGCAAAATGATCCAAAGCATGTTAGAACGACCTCAGTTGAATTAAAGTATACCATCCGGCGCTGCAGCCAACTCTGATGGCAGCTTTGTGGGGTGTCAAAGAGGCCATGCAGCTGGTTCCTCTTGGATTTGATCAAAGAGTCAATCAATGATATAGTAGCAGAAAGCAGAGTATTGAGTTGTTTAAAAAGCCATTCAATCATTCTCATCTTCTCTTCTCAAGTTCTGAGTGCAGAAAGCAAGTCAAGCGCGGGCCTGCAGGCTTTGAGTGCGCACAGACCGGCTCTCTGTGAGCAGGACACACTCCACACTCAATTCTACTGTGTAAGCACACCGTCTTTTTTCTCTGACCTCTCAGTGCTCTGTCTGTGTGGCTGACATGATCATCTGCGCCCTCAGTATCTTGTCAGGTGGTCTCACCTCGCTGTACCTCGACCTAACATGAACCCGGTGCACCCACATGCCCCTTTGGCTGGTCAAATGACGAGATGTTGACACATATTTAATTCTTAAGAGCAAAGATTATGCCTTCTTGTTCCCTGATACAGATGGCCTCTACAGAAGAATGGCTTCACTGATTGATAGTGTTTGTTACTTTCAGTTTTATTTCAGTCATTCCTTCCAAAATAGCCAAGTCAATTAAAATGTGTCATTTTTTTCGTGTTTGTAAATGTGGTTTCCAATTGCACTTGCAGTGGATTACATAGCTGTTTTATGCTTTGAATGATGCAATTACTGTATGTTTTGGAAACCAGGACAAAGAGTTTTAATTGCTGCGTGTGTGTGTGTGTGTAAGTAAAATAAGGTTGTTTTTTTATTGGAATCAATTGGAATGACAGCTTTAAACGCCTACATTCATTTCCAAAAGAATCATACTTGGTAGATTTTCTTTCTCTTACTCAGCAGAGTACTTTGCCAGCTATCAGGGTTTGTCATGCTCTTTATTCTCTTCAGTTGAAGTGAATAGGTTTTGGGCCACTATTTGATATTCACCACAAACAAGTAGTGCCCAATCTGCATCCCATACACTGAATATGTAAGTGACCTGAAAAAGGCACTGCCGTATGAGCTCCAGACTGCTTGAAATTCCAACTAGACGTTGGTCCCTCAGGATGAGCTTTATGCAGTGTAAACCCACAGAGCTTCGGCTGTCATTCTGCTGTACTGACTCCTTTGTCAGAGGTAGCCTTAATCAAATAGACACAATATATCCAGTCCCTCCTTGCATCCATATGTATGGGGTCCTTTGATGGATGACTTCATAGCCTTGGCAAAATAACAACATGACATTTGAAAGATATACATTGTGGTTGCACACATGGAGACACATACATAAACTACATCCAATGGCAATAAAAATCTTAAGCCAGTTTGTCAATGGAGCAGAAGTCAGTATCTACCTAGTCTATTTCAGGTGGTAATTCAAACCACAGTATGCATAACAAATGACACTTAAAAAAGAATACAGCTTTTTCCTTTTAAGACAATTATCTTTGCAACATGCTGTGAAGCAAGATCCAGTCTAATTAAAATTTTAACAATGAGCTTGAGCTAATTTTTCAGCTGTGGTAGTGCAATCAATGATTTATATATTGCATAACTGATTATGTTGCAAGTCTGTGTGCAATTAATCACCTCCTATTATATTAGGGTTTGATGATCATATTCATTTGGTCAAATTTGTCAAATAAATGAATTCTCCCAAACCAAAAAATGGAGCTTTATGTGATGTGTATTTGTCTACAAATATGAATGGGTACTTAGTGGGTATAATCCCATTGCAGGGACAGCAAATCTGTTCACACTGTCAAACTGTGCAGATTTATCATCTGGGAACTCAAATTAAGTAGCCAAAAACAAGTTCAACTAATATAATTAGAATTAAGACTTCAGGGCTAAGGTGAAAACGTTTAGGTTAATTTGCAGCCATTATGCCTAAGGCTAACTAAGAAATTGGTATTAATCTGTAAAGTTACTGCAGTATATTTGCATTTCTCTTACTGTTTAGCATCTTTGGAGAATGTTTGCATGGATGGATGGGAATGAAAGCAAATATAAAGATTGTTGGGCTTTCCATTATTCACTGCATCAGGCTACAGAAACATCTGGAATAATCAATGTTTTTTTAGACTTGGAGACATTAGAGAGAGTAGATCTAAGTAGGTAAGAGTCAATAGGACATCACTATAAAGACAACGCCTTCATTAATTTTGGTCCAATGGACATTTAAACCGGCTATCAATCCACGAACAATCCAAGGTGACCAGTGCAACATCCTGATCATTTGCCAAAACATTCATCATGGAAGTCATTACAACTGTTATTTAAATATCCTGCACATTCCCACACTGCGCAGCATTTAAGCCCTTCGTAAAGTTGGAATTACCATAGCTAAGTCTCCATTAGCCCCATCCACCCTTTACCAGTAGCACCGAAGCTACACACGCAGAGACCTCCACCTCCTGTAACCAGCTGATACACACTGTAATAATGCTAATGCAATACAAACGGCACTGCCAACAGCAGATTAACGGGGGCTTCAGATGAGTCTGGCACATCTTTATCCTTATCCTGTGCCCTTAATCATTTGGTGCGCTGAACATTGGATAGTTGGCTGGCTGGTGTACTACAGCTGTTGGCTGGATGGTCAGCTGAGCACATAGTAAACTGGGCTATAGTACTAAACATTTCAGCAGAAATTCTGGCATGTGTTCACATATTTTTAAACAGTCTTGCAATTCCTGTTACACTACACATTCCCTTCATAACATGCCTTGATGAGTGAGAAAAGTGAGAAAATATTTGTTCTGCTGTGATAAAGAAGCATCTTTTATATGGTTGCTAAACATTGAAAGACTCTACCAAGGTCAAATTATATACTTTTATAGCAATTTTATTTAACCATATCTGAACTGCAGCAATTTTTGTAGTCTGGAAATTTGGTGTGGTTGAAAATAGAGCAATTACTACCATGTAAAAGGAGAAAATAAGCTTGTAAATATTCCCATAAAAGATGTTCACCGATGCCTATCTTCATGGCGAAAAACTTGACTGAGAAAAAAATAAGTCTTGTTAGGTAATAGTTTGACATTTTGTCGTTCTTATCAACAATCACATATCTGTCTGTGTTAAGTATTGAGCAATAAGCAATGAGGAATAAAATCTCTGTTCTGCAGTTTGCTGCGATAACCTGACTTGGTCTGGTATGACCAGTGGCAGTTATTGATTTTCAGTTTCAGCACCTGATATTATATTATTCCGATATTTTTTGTCCTCTATGCCAAACACAGAGGTCATTTGTTGGTCATAGTTAAATACATGGTTGAAGTCGTAAAATGGTTGCAGTTTTATTAGGTTTGGACAACAAAAGTACTTTCTTAAGGGAAAAAAAATGAAGTAATTTGGGATTAAGAAAATAGAGTTTGGTGTAAAATAAATACTGCCGGACGTGATGTTGTGATGTTGGTGATGGGTAACATAAAATGTGACGTAGCTACGCATACAGTAAAGTTATGTAACTTTAAATAACAACAATAACAACACAATAACAAATATCTGTGTTTGTTTGACAAAGTCCCACCCACCCTTAACGGATATAAATAAACGTAAATAAATGTTGTGGTATTTTGGCGAATGACAGTCTCATTTTGGTTATATACATTATACCACAGTGGAAGCTCAGCAGAGGTTACACAGGCTCAATTTAACATGCAACAAGTAAGAGGAATCAGTGTCATCTAACTCTCCTTTAACTGCAAAATAAGTGTCGGATAGATAATGACATAATTCATTATGTAATCATGCTCGTTCACTCACACATCCTGTTGGGAGCAGTTTGAGCTTGTTCAAAGACACTTCAGCACTCCTCATTTGTTTCATGGAGATCCTCGTACGACAAATTAAAAAAACTTTTCCGAAACAATTTTAAAGTCTTTATATTTTCATCAATGGGGGCAAGGGCAAGTCAGCAGTCTGTCATGGAAGCACTGCACCTCTATGAATCACTCTGCTCTCTGACTGCCATGTAATGTGCTTGTGGGATGACTCATTTACGTGTGACAGACATCCTAAATGCTAGATTAGAGAACCGTGCCTTATCTAAAAGAACTAAAATGGAATGAAAAGCCTTCCAGTTAAATCATTCTGTCCCGGCAGGATACCCATCAAACCCTGTTATTTTTATCGTATATACTGACAGACTAGGAGATTATGTGTAATTATGGAGATAAGAGAAATTAAAGGGCTCTGTTCTTATTGACCTGCCTAATGCAGTGGACTGAAATCTGGGTCCCTGAAAGCTTGTTTGGCGGAAGTGCATTATCGTGGTATATTATGAGAGATGCTTCAAATCAGCATGTTTGTTTTTTGAAAAATCTGCCAGAAGCTTGACTCCCTGCAAATGAAATGAGAAACAGGCAAAACACCTCATCTGCAATATGAAATAGAGTGAATGAAAACCGGGATGGCAGTGATAGAAGATTTGTCATGCAATTTTGGATGATTTTTTTTCCCCTCCCTCCAAACAGTCTGTGTAGTAATATTGCTTTTCTCTAATTTGACTGCCCACTCAAGCAAATAAGGGCTTAATAACAAAACTGGCTGGTCAGGGCACCGTGACACATCATTATTTGTTTTGAAATTGTCTTGATAAAGTGCAAGTATATATATTTTTAATTTTGTCAGCAAGAATTCCTGAAGAAACTGTATTATACAGTACATATATGTAAATACCCCACAGTTGCAGGGTAAAGTCATTTATTATGCATACTTTGCTCCCAACTGTTCACCTCAGGCAGTATTTTATCTCACACGGAGCTCAGATAAAGCCTCTATGATGGATTTGTATATACTGTATATTTTATGTGCCTGCAGACAACATACACCAGCCTGCTGGTGAGGCCCCCCCTTTTTTTTTCATAAAAAACAAAACAAACACAATTGTCAGTAAGATGAAAACAATTGTCAGCAGGATCATCCCATGCTATTGTCAGGGCTGACCCAAATTTGTGTTTGTTGCCATGGTAATAAACGCCAAAAATCAGTATTTGAATATTCTCACTGGGCTCCTTAGGAGAGGAGGGAGGGCTACACATGCTGCTGTTCAACATAAAACAGGAGACATAACTTCTCAGAGGATGTGATCGCTGAAAATGATTCAGGAGTGCAAATTAAGGGGAAATATACCACTTTTTTCTAAATTTAGACATTGGCTATATCTCTAAAATCTCCTCTTAAAGCCGTCTGTCATAATCAAAATAAAACAAAGCTATGAGCTGATTATAATCCAGAAATCAGGGTTTGTCCATATTTACATTTACACACATTTGAATCATACTGACACGTGCATGAGTCAGATTATCATGCATGTGTTTTGTTGTACTCTCAGAATTCAAATTATGTCATTATGCCAAGAAAATCCTGGAGGAATTCTTGCATGTTCCTGCACCGAATTAGAGACGGACGGTGATTACACAGAGCGTGCCTCGCTATTTTATGCTGCAATCTTTGCCAAAAGGGAAGATAAATGGAGGTAAAGTGCTCAGTTTAGATGAGATAGTGAATGAGGAAATGATGGTGCCACAGGTTTTAATGGGACAGTTCACCCCAAAATCAAAAATACATGTTTTTCCACTCATTTAATAAGCATGCTGTTAACAGCTGATGCCTGTGCTCTCCCAGAAATAACGCTATTGTTCACTCTGTCACTCATAGCCAACAATTTCCTAACCTTTGTCAGCCACTTTTGTTAAATTTTTCTTTCTCTAGCGCCTACATGTGATATCAGCGGTCAAAACCTGTTTAACATAATATTTATTAGAATGGCTGGCAGCAAATGGATCAGAATACAGGGATTAATAAACAACTCACACTGTTTAGTTTGGTAATCCAGTTTAGTTGGCACAATTATAGTATCTCACAACTGGATAAACAATTATAATATGTATCCCAGTATGTTAGACTTACAGACTTATATATATCAGCTTCTTTGGATTTCTAACTTAAAGCTCCCTGGAAAGACAAAGTGTAGCGGAAAACCAATCTGTGCATACTTTCTCCCTCTTATCTTAGGTTTTTTATCTTTTTAAAGGACTCCATCAGACCTCCTAACAATTTACATCACTGAGCTCATTTTTGTGTTAAAGTAGAACTACTTTTTGGTTAAATCTTGACGTAACATTGTGCTTGTATGACAGAAGAAATAGTCCTTTACTTGGTTGTTGTGCATCAGTCAAATGACCATGTTTGTTTTAACATTGAACACTGTTCACACGCTGCCGGTACGTGTTTTACACATATTACATCCTGCCAGCACGTACTGCTGTGTGAAAATAAACGTGGTACTTTCAGGGAATTTCGTGAGAGCAGGCTGGCATCCGTTCTTGTCTGTGTACATAATGAATCTTGTGTCATTAAGGAATCTTCTTGGATGTCACTAAGCCATTTACAAAGTATTTATATTTGTCTCAGCAGCAATAGATGCACTAATTGATTGTGTCCTTGTCACACATCTCCTTGGATGGATGAAAGAGCAGAGAATGGCTTTAAAGTGTTCGGTCTAATTCTTTAAGTGACAGACTCCAGACTGTCACTTAAACACCATTACTTTGAATTCAGAGGGGGATGTCTGCCCTGCCTCTTCGCCTTCATTTATAACTTTTAACTGATGTTAGAAGCGTCTGTCCTTGTGCAATGCAGAATACACAGCGAGACTTGACCTTATTACAAAGATTTTTACTGGAAATCATACAACTCTCGCTTCTTCAAGTGTTTTATCCTTCAACTGGAATCCCTCTGCTGCTCCTGCTAGTTAAGAATGTTTTGTGCTGGCCACTACCTGACCTAGATATGCCACGAGACATTCCTTCACAAGTTCACAGACATTAACTCAACGGGACAACTTGTCCACATAACATTTAATATGCTGTGTTTGATAAAGGCTTTGGGATAGTTAAAAGTTAAATGAATATGCAAATAACATCTTTTGAATCTAGTTTGTAACCCAAGTACCCCTTTTGTATGGCCTCACACAAAAACAGGACACTGAGAGGTGGGTAAACGTGGGATAAGGCCTGAAATCAGAGAAGTGTTTGTTTTATATACTTAGAAGGTGCGTAAAATAGACGACTTTCTTTCATTTTTCACAGATTCTTTTTTAAATTTAGTAATGTAGTATTCTTCAAAAAGCATTCTAAACTTAGACTTCTTCTCACTGATGCTTAGGGGGGGAAAAGCCTAACTTGCATTACTCATTCTGCTATTGTAAGCTCGTCAACTTTAGTGTCAGCATCCAGCTAGCTTAGTGTGCATGAATAAAGGCACAAGTCAGAAGAATCAGTCAATCAAGGATCGCTTTTTGAGCTGCAGAATGATTTTACTTTTACTCTCTAGCCGGGCACAGACACTATCGACACGCAAAAAACACACCACATGACCAACTCTTTTGAAAAATCTGAAATACAAAAGGCACAGAAAGCTGATTTCCACTCTTGACTGGATTGGCTGCCAGTTATCTGCGGCCCGGGATGAATAAGAGTCTAAACACAGGATGGGCAGAGCCAACAGGGATGCAATCAAAGGCGATTTGTATCAGCTGCAGCCAGGGTTGAGAGGACTGATCAGGTGTCTGATAGCTGCCACCCGCTTTGTGTTCCTCTCTGTTTCACACAAATATGTGACAGCCCACCCTCCCTGAAACCCCTTTTATTGAAAAGCTGGAAGCGGGGTGAAAAGGAATGAGGTCGAGGGGGGGTTAAGAGGAATTGTAGAGAGACATAAACCCAAGACGCAGACGGCTTTTTACCCAATCCTTGCCCAGAGCAAAGTCCCCTTTCACCCAACAACCTCCTTCTATAAAGCTT
>CAFUXE010000209.1:445257-490087 GCA_903364295.1 Serranus cabrilla
TTAGGAAATATTTCATTATTTCTTCATATATTCACGCATATTTAAACACAAGTTGGAAATGGGCCAAAACACACTGGAAGGCAGCTCCAGCAGTGAAAGTCAAGATAGAATGGCACTTCAGCTTATATTATGAAAATGAAATCAAGGGCAGCGTTTATTTATTTATTTTAATAGCTGATTTACAGCCCAAAGGATGAATAAATTGATACCAAGTCCAGCCTGCACATCCAAACTGAAGCCATGGTTATTTATCTGTCTGCTATATATCTATGCACTGTCTACTGCTTGTGGCTGCACTGTTTACTTTCTCATGTTGCCTATTGAACATCTCAGATTCAACATGTTGTCTTTTACTGAATATACTGAGTGCTCAGCCAGGGTCAGATCTATATTCTTTTGCTTATATTACCTTCATTGCCATCGACTTGTGTTATATTTACATTTGCTGCTTTGACAACATTGCTGAACAAAATGAATGGCATACAACAGAAGTTTGTCTTTGTCACTGCAGAGCACAAGATGTACAAAGCTGTTATATTCAGGTTTTAATGACGTCTTTTATTAACCTTTGAAACATTATTACATGAGTTCTATATCAAGAAAATCAGGCAATATCTACTTGCAAAGCTAAAAATGAGCAGAGCAGAAACTTATATAACATATATATAAAGCACATTCTAACAGTCACAATGGTAGCTGCACTTGCTGAATTGAATTGCTTAGCGGGCCACTAGTTTCTGTGGATACATGAACCTTGTGGCACCAAGCACACAACTTGTATTTTACACATCCTCGCTGCACTCAAAGCTTTAAATACACTATTGAACATTTGTTACAAGATATAGCTTTAACCCTACTCAAAAGTAAATGTTTATTTGCTTCCTTCAGCATGAATTTCACATTTTTCATACATTAAATTATATACTTATATTTATATACTTAAATTGTAAAGATAACACTTATATCAATGCTGGGATGAGATCTTTGTATTGACTTCACGGCCATCTATCTGTGACTTAATCTAACAGAGCATAAAGCCTGTAAGAGTTCTGCCCTTGAGTCACACCATAGAAATGTATTGTATGTGACTATCTGCTGCTCTGTTTACCACAGCCTTTCATTCCATATGGAAATCAGTGGCTGCATGAGCTGCAACAAACAGTGTGAATGTGTGTTTATGAGAGATTATGTGCGGAATTATCCTTTATTTAGCGGACACACGACACGCAAGCACTCACTGTAACACAGCGCTGTGTGTGAGCTTACATAGTTTTACTTGAGGATAAAATGCTTTTAAGTTATTTAGCATTTAGATGCGGGTTTGTTAATGCTACAATCTGTTGACATTAAATGCCCAGTGTGTTTGACTGAGTCGCATCTATGAGGGCCTTCAGGTGACAGAAAAAGTCCAAAGTCCATTTCCGTATCCCGTGTTGCTTTATCCATCCTAGGCTACTGTAGAAACATGATGGTGCAACATGGCAGACTGTGTGGAAGAGGATTCACTTCTTAATAGATATAAAGGGTTAATTGATTGAGTTTTAAAACTCCCGATTTTCCCTGCAGATTCCCAATTTCATTGCTCTCTCCTGGTTTCTATTTCCCTGCATTTCTCCTGATTTATGGCAAAGATTTGATTATCAGAACCTGTTTCTGGCATCGTGCAGCGTAAGTCTGCTACAGTGATGCAGATGGAGGAGTTCCTATTTCTCACCAAAATCTTCAAAGAAAAGGGCCATATTTTTTGTAAAATATGTAAAATACTTTTAACATAAAATATTGTACTTCGAATTCACCAGAATGCATGAAACACTGTCTGTGAAACTCATATTTCAGGACCCCCATGCAGACTCCCTGCTGAGGTCATGCAATCCTCTGTATATTTGAAGTCTCAAGGTTGGTCAGTATAGTGTAGTTACAGGCGATTCTATACTAATTAAACAAAATTATGAATAGTAAATTGTGGTGCTTTTAATAAATTCTACACCCGACAGTGTTTTTCTCCATCAGCATTAATGAGGCATGGCTATATCAGCAAACCATATATCTATTATTGTCATTAGCTGGTTTAATTGGAGAGAGGAAGCTTTTTTCGACCATTAATTTGTAATTTCTTAGCACATGTGAGTTGCTGGTTTTCTACAAGTACAAATCCTCTGAGACCCTGCTTGGCAGTTCTTTGTGCAGGCAGTAGACTGTGTTGTGTTGTGTTGTGTTGTTGTACATGTTCCAGTGCAGCTGTGCTCTGGGGTTGGAATGCAACATCTGTCAGTCATGTTGGTTTGCCTTGGGTGAACACATTCTTATCTGGATCTCTGGTGGTTGAACTTAAAAAAAGGAAAAGCAGAGTGCTAATTAGCATAGTTGACTTAATGATGAACATCTACTTGTGTTTTTTCTCCTTCTGGCAGAGATATAGTTGATCCTCAGCATATGTCTGCTGGCTTTGATGGGTAAAAATCCTGCCTCAGCTTTTTTCTAAGCAACTTTGGAATCTCTCCACTGCACCCCTGAAGCTTTATCAACTCCCACACGCACACACACTGTGTCACTTTAATTTTTCCACCTGCTTTCAGCTCCTGTTACTCTGTGCAAACGGCACTGTACCTTCAGGGCCAGTTTACATCAAACATTCACAACTAGACGATTTCAAAGTGGCAACAAAAAAATGTGACAACATCTGGTCTTAAACTTTATTTTTTACTATTTTTTTTTAGCAACAAAGCTGTGGAACTTTAATGTGCCTGTAACAACCACACAAATTAGGAGCTTACTGTGTTGATGGCTGGTGGTTGGATATTTTGCACTTCATGAAATATGTATTTCTAAATAAGAAATAATCACAATTAGTGACAATGTGTTGCTTTCTGAAGCTGTTGCTAAAATTTCACAAAGCAGAAAGCCATGGTGGGTCAAGGCTTTGGAGAAGGAAATACACAAACACCAAACATGCTGCATGCTGAAACTGAAGATGGAGCATCTTTTAATATTTGCACCAGAGTGGTTTCCTAGAGGAGCTTTTATTACTATTCACATGAAGGCAACACATTGAACATATCTCACAGAGAGAGTGAAAACAGATGGGATTCCTAGATGGGAGCTAGTGTAACATGTTCTTTTTTTATAGTTTCAGACAGAAGCACAAGATGAATCATGAGTATAAAGCATTCATTTTTTTATTCACTATCTATTCACACATTTTGAGAAGAATTTTCAGTAAGCATTGATCCGATGAAGGTGACATCTGAAATGTTTGAGATCGTGGTTCAGGTATTGGTCCTGCTCCTCTGGGTCACTTTGTCTCACTCTGTCTTTGTTGACCTTATGCTTCCACCCCTGTCCCTGTCCTCCCCTTTCTTCCTCTATAATATCTTCCAGCTCATCATTCACCCCCACATTGATCTTCCTCTCAGCAGCTGCAGCAGCATCCTGCTAAAATGATCATGATAAAAATAGCAGCAAATAACATTTGAGAGCAGTTCTTTTTTTTCTATGTCCTGCTCATAGACAGTGAAAGGGGCTTTGGAAGAAGAAGGAGTTTTCTATTTCTTGTTTTCTATAGTCTCTTAGTGCTTCAGATGGTAAATGTGTTAGTCATTCTCTATCGTGTTGTGTTATATCCTTTCTGCCATAAGACAATGTGAGCCTACATGCTGTATGTAGGTGCAGTTCAGAGTACTGGCTGAGAATGAAATCTTCTGACGGCCACTGTTATCTGCAGGAAACACTCGAGTGAAAGACGAACAAACCGAGAGATTATTGGCTTTCATTTTCTTGTAATGCCTATTGTTTCCAATTATTTCATTATGAATTTTAGTCCAAAATTTATATTGGTAAAATAAAAGTAAAAAAATGAAGCAAACAATTGCTTGGTCAAGCTATTTTTGTCTCTATATGTGTTTTTACATGTGCTAGAATTGAAAGACTTTAGTGCAACAAGATCTCCAAGCTGTTACGCTATTTATTTTGTTTGGCTGGTACATTATTTTTTTAAATTTAGCCCACATCAGATTCCAGTGTGAACTGGTTTTAGTCCTTAACTGACCTGCATGCACATGACAATCACAAAGCTGTCCCATGCTGTCACATCACACTGGCCGGCACAGAACTGTGATGCTGTAAAAGTTGCATGAATGAGGGTCGGCTGAGGGTCAGGGTGAGTTTACAAAAACCTGATCTGCATCTGATTCAGAACCACGTTTAAAAGAGTACCAAATCTGAACTGAATAGATGAGATTCCTGTGACTTGAGTTGTAAACAATGAAAACAACAAGAAAAAAAAGATCTGAGTCACATATGAGGAAAAGTCACCAGCTGGAACTGGACCTGGTGGCATACACTGTCATCACTCTGTCAAGGTGCTCCTGCATTGTTACATTTTTAATAAGTTCTCTGAAATGAAAAGACACACTCACTGTGGTGGCATTGTGGTTTGATAAAGTGCTTGAAAGCCTAATGCTCCCCTATGTGGTAGAAACACTATAAGCTAACCAAAGATAAACACTGTAATCATGCTTTAGTTGTCATTTTAAGGTGTTATTGAAGACTATTGTGGCCTGAAGTGGAGTACACATTTTGCACAATAACACTTAAATGACTCATCTTCACTTTCTAAACTTTGAAAATAAACCACCTTCTAATGCTATTTCGAGTGAGATGTGACCTCAAGTTTCTGGCTTGAAGTCCTGTGAGCAAGAGGAGAGTTTCTACTCGCTGTGGGAGGAAATACTTAAATTTGGTGCCAACTCCTCACAGATGCCCTCTCTCCCTCCTACTCTTCATCATGACTCCCATCTCAGGCACCTCTGAAAGCTGCCCTGTCAGATATGGACTCAGGGGTCACTGAAGGCTTGAGGGCATCTCCACTGTAGGAATACAGAGAGCCTGGGAAAAGCAGCTGGACACATAATTCCTACTGGCCAAACCTGTTGATATCGATCTTGACTTGAGAATAAGGTCTTTTCTCTCCATTTCTGGCTTTCGGTGATAAGGAATAGGACATTCTTTTTTTCTTCTTCTTCTTCTTCTTCTTCTTCTTCTTCTTCTTCTGTGGTCAACTGCTTGGCACCGTCCTGTCTAATCATTTTACTCATTAACTTGCCTTGTCCTTGGTGACAAGATTGTAATGAGATGAGATTTAGAGATGAGAGGTGATAATAAAAAAAATTTCAAATGTGAATTCCTGCTGGCCACAGCTCCCCATGATCTTGACATGGCTAAGCAGTTGACATAATGGATAGATGGGAATAAAAGCGGAATGGCTGTTAAGTTATTCCACATGGGAACCGGACTTAATGAGAGGACAAAGTGAGACTCGAGGCAGGAGCAGCTGGGAGCCAGAGATCTTCATTAGCTACAAAAGTGGTCACTGATACATGCCTTCATTATAGGAATGTGTGAATTCAGCAGGCCTTCAACCCAAAGAAGCGGCTGCATGTCAGATTTTGTTTGCGGATTAAACCAGACAGGAAACAACATTAAATGGGATTTTTTAAACGTACTGTCAAGTCATTTCTGCATGGGAAAGTGAGATGCAGTGTATTTGTGGAATAATAATAAGTACCTCAGTTGTCAGTGTTATCAGATCAGAATATATGAATATATATAAAAAGTTAACTTTAAACTAGAAAAGTTTCAACCAAATTTCACTTCTTTAACTTTACTTCTGCTTGCAACTATTAACAATGACATTGTGTTTTTTCTTCGAGGGTTCACACCTGTAACTCTGGATTAAATAAAAAAAAAACAACCATAACAAATAGTCCATAGTTCTGGCTGGTTTAATGATAATAATCATTTTTTAACCAACCAAGAGCTGTACACAAGTCATACTCAATACGGTGCAGTTTGATGGGTGTGAATAGTAACAAAAGCTCCTCTGGGGAACAACTGTGGTGCAAATTATGAAACAATGCTCCATCTCCAGTTTTCAGCATGCAGCATGTTTTGGTGTTTGTGTATTTCCATCTCCAAATCCTTGACCCTCCATGGCTTCCTGCATCATCCCCACTATATGGACCTATAGGTTGGAATCAGTGACTGGCAGCAAGTCATGTTGCATTCTGCGTTTATTAATCTCTGATTTAATTATTTTCTCATCACAGAAAACTTGTCATGTCTTGAATAGTGATAAAAGGTAGAAGCAGGACAATTACAAAGCATCATGTTCCATAATAAGAACAATATTTTAACATAACCGTAGCATAATGCTGCATACGTGTTACATTGGTTACCAAACAATCTTGCATAATTATACAGTTTAGATAACTTATAGGTTGTTCCCATGACCAGCAGACAAATGGTCTATTCTGTCTTTTAAGTTGGAAATCTTTCGTTTGATAACAGCCTAAACAAACGAAATAAACAGACAAATGCACCAGAGTTTAATATAGTCGCACACATGAGGGTTGGTGTAAAAGTAAAAGTAAACTGACTTTGCTGGATTCATTCTTCTACTGGTTAGGATTCTTTTTAAATATGCAGGGGTATTTTTTTTGGGTGAGATGCAGATAACTTATTAGCTAACCATAAATCCTTGCACAACCATAGTAGAAACAATTTGAACTATTTCCCAACTTCCTGAATTCTGTTTCCCACTCAATTCCCCCATAGTGCCTCTCAGGAGATGCCACTTCAGCGCTTAAAGCTACATTTTGACATTGTTGTTGAAGGAAAATGGCAGCTTAGCTATGTTTATGGTACCTGGTTGTCAATCAGATACTGTCACAAAGGGTTAATTGGACGAGACAGCTTCTTTCAAAGGAGTGTATTCAGCACGAGCGAAGAAGACGCTTTGAAGACTGTGACCTTGTCAGCAGCAGCAGTGAGTGAGGAATGATGGACTGCTGTGACATGCGAGGCCCTCAGGATCCACACAGCTCCAGTCAAGTTGTTACTTATTCAGAAATGGTGTGCGTGCCCTTGTTTTGCACACAGTCTCATGGATGTTATTTGGCTTGAGTGTGCATGTGTGTGTGTGTGCATGCCTTTGTGTTTCTGTACAGTCGTCTCGCCTGCAGTGGAGGCTGATCTGATCCTTGAGAATATCCTCTGTGACAGCACATCACCACTAGCCTCTCTCTCTTCTGACATCCCCCTCTCATTACTGCACTGCAACTCTTTGACTGTTCATTCATTGTGCTTTGTCCAAGTCCTTGTCTTGAAGGAGATGATGTGACAAGCCATGAGCTCTGCGAATTTAGAAGCTTACCAAAGACAGAGATGGAGAAAGTTAGTGTATGGGAAAAAAAGAGTGGAAAAACAGCCAGATTAAAAGCTTCTTATGAGTTTGTATTTCATTCTTTTATGGCTTTGGTTGGAGATCACTTTCATCCTATGATGAAATTATTGCCTGAAGGTAGCAATGATTTCCAGGATGCTAATTTTCCAAGAAGTACAGGCTGAGTTGTCAATGATAATTGAGCTGCAGTTTATTATAAATTCATAACACCAAAGTGCATAAAATGCTCATTTGATATGTTTCTGTGCAGCTGTGTACATCGCAGCAAAAGCCTCCCGAATGAAAATGAAGCAAATGATTACTGACTTAAAATCATGTTGAGTTAGAGACAGTAATTTGTGTTGCTGAGAGATTTCAGGCATCAGATGGTGTTGTTAGATAAACCCCAAAGTACTCCAAGATGAATACAAATCCAGAACATATCTTATGTTGTCATGATGTTTCAAACCAAAGCACGACCCGTCCTGTCATTTCTTTCGTTTTTTCAGTAATTCACTGTAGCCGACTCTGTCCTCCAGAAATTCCATACATACAACTAATTTGTTCTGCAGAAAAATGAGTGAAATGTAATTGTTGCTTGGAGCATCTTCACTGGCAACATTTGTATCACACAAGGAAGTCTTGTTGTGCAGCACAGAAGTGTGAGTGCATGGTCTGCTTCTTAAATTTTCTGGTGAACAGATTAAGGCCACTAAAGCACTTGGTTAAGGTTAGAGAAAGGTTGCTGTTTTTGTGATATAATACTATGAAGTGAACATGTTCTGCCTTGTGCATCTTGTCAGTGTTGATTTTCCAATATACGACCATCAACAACGTAACCACATTGGAGTACATTGATTTATTCCCTAATGCAATGTGTAAAATACTTCTATACGGATACATAACTTACATTATTATACTTATAGCTAAATAGCTCATTATCTTATCGACTTCAGGTTGAAGTATGTCATTTTTTTGCCCACAAGCTAACCAGCTGTTTCAATGAGGGCTCCAGTGTGATCATATCCCTTTGTAGAGGCTTTGTTATCCAGCCTTGAACTGCAGTGTCTTTTGTAATGTGGTAAAACCAACACTGAATGTGTAAAACAGTTACTGGTTTTAATCCTGTGATGCCTTGAGTTAAGTCTGTCAACAATCAGAGGCAGTTGTTGAATGGTGACCAATCAGAGGCTGTGTTTCTGAATGTGTGGCAGCTCTGATCTCAAACACATTGTAATAGATAACGTATAGATTCTCTTTGGCACATTGGGATATTATTGGAAGGCACCCGCCCGGGGCACATTGACCTGCAAACTGGAAGAACAAATTACCTTGTATGCTAATAATGATATGATATGATATGGAAACTGGGGTCAATATGACCGCGGCTGCAGGATATACATGGAATGATGTGTGTTTTATTTTAGTACCTGCGAGGCTTTAGAAAACATCCAAAACTTTTATTTCGGTAAAAGAAATCATTTATTTTTAGTCAGTCCTTGGTACAGGATTGACAGGACAAAGACTGAGGTGTCATTGATTAAAGCACCCAACTCCCTATTAAGTAAAGTGATATTTTGAAATATGATATATTTGCCAATCAACAATCCAAAACCCACAGATTTTACATGTACACTTGATATAAAAGCATTAAGCACACATCTGACAAGCTGGAGCCAGAAAATGTTTGATTGATTAAATTTTTAAAGGTGCAGTCAAATACTAATGCCTAAAGCCCCCACATTCGTCACTATCAGTAATCAACTATCTCTCTCCAGAATCACATTCTGCACCTTTAAATATTTTATCATCAGAACTGTGGCTGATTAATTTGTTCATGATTTTCTATATTGATTTTGTAACTCGAGTGGAGACGGATAAGCAGTTACTGAACCTTAACAAAACAAAGAGGGATCCTTCGTTCTGTGGGGTTATGTTAAAGATATGGTGTATGGAACAAAGATACAGGACAACACTGACCTAAAGCTAAAGATCACTGATGCCATGGCGACCATTGATGAGGCTCTGCTACAGCTAACATGGCAACAAATCGAGTACCGTCTTGGTGTGCTTCGTGCAACTAATAGTGCCCATGTAGAGGTGTATTAAATGAGGCAAAAAATTCTGTGTTCATTTGCTTTTGTAATACATTTTTTAAGTTGTAAAGAGACTCTATGGACACCCTGTATGCTCCGCTGATCAGCCCCCGGGACGCCCACATATGGTATACTTTGTGCTGTCACATTACAATAACTGTAACTCATACAGTACAACACTAAACAATTGTCCTCTTGAATGGAATTGGTCTGAGGTGTGGATAATGAGCTGCAGCAGAGCACATCCCTCCTCCGCACGCCACTGATTGGATTAGGGCTCGCTGGTTGAGAGGTGACCAGTTTTGCATTGATGTAGTGCAGACTCCAGAAAAAAAGAGAGAGAGAAAGAGAGAGAGATTAAGAAAAGAATGCCCGCCACTAATGAAAATGTCAGTCAGCTGCCACTATGTGATTAACTAGATGTAATTTTAAAAGAACATTTTTCTAATGACATTTTAAACTGTTTTTCCTCATGATATTAAAAATAGAAACCTGAAAGGATCTGAAAAAAAAAAAGTGGTGATGAGCACGGCAGCCTTCACCATTAGTCGAATAGGAATTTCAGCTGATGCTTGCATTATTTTCTGCATACTCTTAGTAAAACAAATGGGTGAGGGAATTGTTTAGGGTGTTTCATATGAAGACTATTATTCCACTTCTGGCATCATGATAATTCTATAGAGGTATGAATATGGTTGATGCGTTTTCGCCCTAACTGAGACACTAATGGCTCTGTGTACAACTGGATGGCTTATGCTGAGATCAGGTTATTTGGGAATACCTCTCTCTGATAATGGTTAGCTCTGCGTCCATTGAATTAAATAGTTTTCAGTTTAATCACGAGCAGCAATTAAAGCAGCAGAGTTCCCCTCTTTATTATTTCTAAGTGAGCGCATCATACTGCTGGGCTGTACACTGCGGTTTGCTGCTCAGTCAGGTCTCCCTGCGGCGATGTCGGCTCTCCTTTATGAATAGCTTAACAGCCACTGTAGATCACAGTGAAACCAATTACTGAGGTGAGTCAAAGGGAGCTGAGATTGAGCTCGCATGAATTCAGATCAGGAGACCTCAAGCTTGTAGCTGGTGTGATATCGCTGAGATATTCTGAGCAGATCACAGGCATTTCTGATAATCCTGATTAAACAGAGGTCCAAAATTGTGCTTGGATCCTTTGATCACAGTAGGTGGAATTGTTGTTTCCACCACAGCATACTGTGATCATGATGAGGATCATAAACCAATTCAGTCCCTGACAGGCTTGTAATGGTGGACATTAAATATTCACAAGTCCCACCTTAAAGTTTGATAACTTGGTCTCATTTCTGTTGTCGGCTCACTTTGTCAAAGAGCAGTTGACAAGCAGCTTCAAAGGCGAGATGAATATTCTGCATGGAGGAGTTGAAAACCCAAAAGAGCTGAAGTCCTGTTTGTAATAGAACCCAACTTGAATATTCTGATCAGGGACTGCCTGAGCCACAGAGGGCAGAATACAAAAAGTTTCTTCTTTTTTACTTGCAGGGAAAGCATAAGTGGAACTAACAGTAATGATGGCTCTGCTCCCTGAGGTATCTCCCAATAAGCCATGCCAGTTATTCAGCATGCATTTGGTCCCACCATCTGACGTGATTTTGTGTGATACTGAATTCTGTAGTGAGCAGTCCAGTGTGTGAGACTTATTATGTGCTAGAGACATCTTCAAAAGATGCCCAAAGAAAGGACCAGAGTCACAAAGAAGTCAGATTATTATTTGCCACATGCACTATCTGTAATTGAAGGTGAGTTGTGAGGTTGTTGCATAGGTTTGTGTGTCCAGAATTGTTTCTTTCATCAGTTTGTTTTCTTTGATAAGTGACTGAACAGTTTGTAATTCCTGCTTTGACTGTCGTAGTATTACAATGTTGCCATGGGTGAATTCCAGGCTGTTGCATAAGTCTTTTATTTCTTCATGTACTCGCACTCATACTCACACTGCCATCCTCCCACTCACATAATGTTCACCCACCGAACTTATTACTAATCCATAATTATCACTTTCAGTAACAGCAGTGTTAGGATTAAAAGTCCGTAGTTTGCTTGACAATCCATCCATACCGACATCTTCCCTCTGTGACACTCTAGCATGTGATATTCCCACGGATTGTTTAACATTAGGGTTGGTTGAAAGACTGTATGTCTCATACAGTTATAAGCTTTGTGTCGGTTCCTTTTTCGAACAAAAACTTTCATAACCTGTGATCCATTCAAGGACTGTCAGAAATTTCAAATTCTGAGAGTTTGTTTTTGTGGTGTACTTTTTGCAATGTTATAAGAAAACACACTTTTCAAACTTCCTACAGAGTTGGTGGGGATCAGAGGGTTAATATCTGTGTGAAAATGTATATTTTAATTGGCAACTGGTTTTGTCTTACAGATTTGATTATTTTTGTAATATTTCATGGAATTTATTTAAATGCTTATTCCAATAATTAGACTAAGCAAAGTCAGTACCGGTAGATTACACATCGGGGCTACATACCATCAGCATGTTTGCAGTGCAGCCTCAGCTATACTTCATGATAGACCCAGTATGCTCTCACTTTTTCAAATCAGCAAAGCACACAGTTTGTTGATATAAATATCTTTGATATGCAATGCTAGTTAACAATTTCTTTGTCTATTTCTGTTTTGTGAGACGCGTGTGCGTGGGTGATGAACACAGTGGGGGGCTGTTATCTATTACACACCACAATGCCTGGGTTAAATAAAGGGTGATACCACGTCCTGTTTGTCTCAGCCAGACATTTTCAAGAGTTTTTACTGTGATCTGTTAATGAGGCTTGCTTTGAATATCCTTTTTGTCCACAGTCTTCATCACTTCTGTTGCACAGAACAAGTCATGGGTACTGTGGTTAGTGCATGTGTGTGTGTGTTTCTGATGGTGTTTTACACAGAAAAATCTTGATATAATCCTAGAATTTTTCAGTTCTGTTTGCTACAAATCAAAGTCAGCAGATTGTGTAGCATGCAGCACACTGTGGATTTACACAAAATGTTTTCATGGAAGTCTAGGTATTTCAATAACTTTACAATGAACTCTCAGTAGCTGCGTTTAAGTTAAATCAAATTTTGAAGTGAAATTTGAAATGTTATATTTAAGAAAATGTGAATTAGGGACGTTCTATCCCAACTGGTTTCGAGTGAATTAACAAAGCTGCATAAACATACTTTTGTCAGTAGATGGCAGTACAATGTATTGCTGTAGGCTAATCTGTCAGTAAACAGTAGAAGAAGAGACTGCACAAGAGAGATGAAATAATATAGAATGCGATTGCTAATTGGAGAACTTTGGCACCCACGACAATTGAGAGAAATCTTCAGGAATTGGATTTAATTGGGCAATTTATGATTTTTCTTTCATGTCAGAGCAGAAACAGCTGAGCGGTCAAGACAAAAAACACCTCAAGCAGGCTTAAAAACTGTTTATATCAAGCTTTCCTCACATGCACATATGCACGTCCCCCCATAAAGTTGGAATATATATATATATATTTTTTTACCCTCTTTCCATGTAATGATTGTGATTGATTCTTGAATTATTCCAACTTTATGGGTGATCGTGTACATTTGTGAATGGAAATGCAACTAGTGTCAACTTTGGCCAAAGAGGGATAGCTAATGAATATTGCTGCTTTTTAGGATGTGTGGGTTTACAGAGAGAAAGATGAAGGCAATATGGCAGCAGTGTATTCTGCATTTACAATTCAGTCCAGGGATTACACAAGAAAGCTGACCACATGTGATTTAATTCAAAACCAAACAGCCAAATCAGCATAATAGTGCAGTGGAGCAGGTAGCAAAATGCAGATGTTTGTTATTCCTGGAGTGTGTTTGCCTTCCAAATCATTTGCATTTAGCAACGAGTTTTAACTGAAATAAAATGGTTTCCTTCAGTTTGTTAATTAATTTGATTTGTTGAACCACTGTTCACTTTCTGCAGAGCTCAAGGTAACCTTTTGTTAACATGGAGCTATTTGCAGAATCTGGCTTTCAGTAATAATCTCATTGGCTCAAGTTGTAAGTTCGGCAAATATCAAGAAACACAGACAAACAAATGTGAGGCCAGCTGCTCCTCTCTGCTCTGCTGTGTTCTGAATCACATCCACTTTACTGAAATGGAAACAGGTGGACTCCAATCACGTTGATGGGACAATTCAAGAAATTGGTTGGAACTTAGTTTTCGTATTTTGCTCATAGATGTCCATATATGCTCCAAAATGTTGACCATGAGCTTTCAGACTTGTTTAGACTGAACTGAGTTATGCTTAAGAGATTTAGCAATTTCTAAATAATAACACATTGGTTGCAACTTAATTTTCAGGGTTTTTTTATATATATATTTCCTGTCAGGAAAGTTGAATGTTGTGTGTTTTTGTGTAGGTAACTCTTATAGTAGTTTCTTTTTGTGGGAACTTTTGAGGATTCCTTCGATAAATAGCACCAACAACAACTTTTTCTCTGATCAGAAGCTTAAAGTGAAGTGGGCACGGAGCAGACATTGGAATTCCATTGGAAATCTGTTTTTCGGTTGTTGTCTTCATGAAGCACTTGTCATTCAGATAATTCTACATTCTTTATACTTTTTTTCAATGAGGCTTTGGGAACATGCCATTGCAAATTATGCTACTTCCCTTGCCATCACAGACAATTTGACAAATGCAACTCAGCTACATAATAAATTACATAAAGGCTTTTATACCGGGCTTTAAACTTTAAGGCCATATTTATGCAGTAGCTACAGTATGTTGAGTGGTGCACAGCTGTGCAGTGTCCCTATTGTGACAAATGCAGCACAGGGGTTGTAGTGATGAGCGTGCACGAGAATATTTACTCTTAGATGTATGAACCCACTTTTTAAGTTACAAATACAATTAAATAGCACAACCTGTACATATTTCATGAAATGAACCATAAACATTTCAGCTTCAGATTTGTTTTCCTCCACATTTGACCACTGAGAGCTGCTGCTTTGTCTGGCTTCTGATCTTCTTGCTGAGGGGAGGATTCTCAGAGTGACAGACAGACTAAAGGCCACTCTGTACTTTGCAATTTTGGTTCTGTCCAAAAGGGAAGTTGACAACCGTGACGACCATGCACATCTACAAACCAGCCAAGTGGCATATAGCATCATGATGCAGAAAACAGTATCTGATGCAACATTACAAGTGACTGTACATGTATAGCATGTAGTGTATACCTATGGCACCTTAAGCCATGGAGAAGCATGTTTTTCTTGTTTTGTTTTTGACATTTTTTGCACAAGCCGAGATGCTGCAAAACTGATATGTCAGTGTGACACAGATTGTAACCAAGATTTATTTTGCACATTGTTATACTGCTGTTTTTATTCACTGGAGGACAATGGATTGTGAATGGATTGGATGCTGTTGTCCTCTCCTGAACATGAAGGAATCTCAGTAATGAGAGAGGCTTTCACACCTGGACAACTGCAGAGCCCTTGTTTTTTTCTGTCTCACTGCATTTCCCTTTGCTGCATTGATCAGTAAAATCCTACCACTTCTGTTTTACAACAACTGTATGTGGTGGAGAGCAAAAGACACTCGAAATATAGATAATACCATTTTTTTCAGTATACGTGAAAAAAAAATCTACCTTTTTCATTGGGATAGGAAGATGTCAATCAAGCACAGTATATAAATACCCACACAGTTCTGGCAGGAGGTCTAATCAGCCAAATAAAGAAAACACCTGTGTGGGTGGATTTTATTTGTTAAATCTCCAGCTGCAGCTACAGCTTGGTTGGACACTCAGTTTAACACAGTTGGCAGTCATTGTAGACTGGAAAGAGTTCATGTTTTTCTACCTTGTCAAGAACTCCTGGTGAAGGTCTTATCAACAATAAGTGTTCTCAGGAACAGAGTTAGTTAACAAGCTGTTTTTGACAATCAGTGTCAAAGCTGTGAGCCAGAGCATTCATTTCATGTCATGCTACTTGGCTGCAAATTAGCAATCCTCAATAACCATGCACTTTATTCTTAGTCCAAATGCCGAAACTCCAATTTAAACCTGCTTCCAATTGCCATTATTGGCAATAAAGGACAATGATTAACAAAATTAGTTTGTATTAATTTATTTTTTTTACAAAAGTATATACACAATGTGGCCTTTGTTAGTGTCTGAATCTTCTCAATAATATATTTGCATTTTCTGCTTTGTTGTCTCCCCTTTTTGAGCATTATTTCACAACAGTCAATGCAGGGCTTTTAAAAAGTGAATCAATCCAAGGGGATTTAAAGAGGTGCAGAGTGGTAATAGCAATGGATTAAGAGGGACTCGGTGGAGATTTGAGTTGATACTGAGTTGCATTGCCAGTGCTGGAAAGCAATTTTTGACAGGTGCTCTAGAGGAATACAGTGATGGGAGTGAAAATACATTGATATTGAATTTTCATGAGGACTTTCAGAGCAGTGCAATTACTATGCCTGTTTTTCGGTTGTAGCACAATTGTACTGGGAATAGTTTCACTCAGTGCCTGAGAAGGCTCAACTGCTGTGGTTAGCTGACCCTGTAATGAAATATTAAGCTGCGGCAATAACTGCCTGCTCTTTGTGGAATTTTAATATAACTTTTATTGTTGGAATACAAAGGACACTTAAGATGACGTTTGGTTAATTTGTTTATTTGGAAAGTTCTGGCAAAAACTATTATTTTTTACTTTGTTGTACATACTAAATAGTGTGAACACTTGTTTGGGATGTTAGCAGCCATATTATAAAACATTTAAAGATTGGAAGGTGAAGAATACTAAATAAATGCAAGAAATGTAATAAAAAGTAAAAGTTTTGCCTAATGCATACAGTAATACTTGGCAGACAGGTAATGAATCACCATATTGCCGTGTTTATTACTTCTTTAAAGTGGTAGTAGTGTTATTAATAGTTAAAGAAAAAAAAATTGTCTGTGGCAACCCCGTAAAACTGGAAATGATGTTATAGCGCATTAGTAGATTTTAGCATTGATTTACAATAACATTCATTATTTTCCATAGGCAGCCCCAGAACCACAGTCACTCCCTCCATGGTGTGCTGCAACCAGAAAAGCCACTGACTGACATTACTCTGAGCAGCATGGCAATAAATTATGATATAGTAGATTTGTGTAGATTTGCTGTTTCCCCCGAAGGTCTGAATAGCTTGCTATAATGTCACTTGCAGCTTTTTAAAATTAAAGTTGCTGAGAGGGTCTGAAAAGTAGCTAAGTCTAGTGAGGAAGTTGATGAGTTTATTTATGTGTGTGTATCATCATATATAACTCATGTTGTGGGGACATATATCTGTTTATACAGTCATGTTGTGGGGCTAGCCTTCCTTATGGGGACAGAAAATACAAGTCCGTATAACAGAAAAGTTCAGTGTATAGACTGGGTTTAATGTAATGGTTAGGGTTTGGCAAGTAGCAGTGAGAAAATGGTTTGGGGACGTTTGGAAGTTTTGTGTGTGCTTGTATTTACTACATAGTGAGGACCAGAACAAGTTTTTAACCGGCACAGTGAGGACATTTGGTGGTGTGACAGGGATAGCTGCGTTTGCCATGAAAGATTCATTGGTTGTTCTGTTCATAATTCATATTTTAAAAAACGAAATAAATATTTACCAAACAGTTTTTGTAAATCTGCCTCCTTTGCTTCAAGTGCAACAAAACAGGTTCATGGTTGAAAGGTGAAAGAAAGTAAAACTTTAAACATGTGTTCTGCAAGGCTTCCATTGAATGGAAATATTTCTCAAATTAAGAATGAGTGTTATTTCGCTGTATAATGGCTCAGTGCCCTCAAGTTCGACATTGTGGAGGTTCTCTTTGCATATTTTCCTGTAATTCATTGCTAAACCATTTACTTGTAAAATCAAACTCAAGGCCAATAATAACAATAATAAAATCTTTGACACATTACACAACCAAGCCTTGAAAGCTACACGATTATTCAGCACTGGAGATGTTTCAGGATGTTTTTTATTCAGCCTTTAATAAATGCTGATGTCGTCATGCTTGAAGGTTTTGTGTTATAGTTTGATAAAAAAATAAAATGTTTTGAATCGGAAACCGTGGGCAAACCACAGCCTTGGAAAATGAGTCATTAATTTTTCTGATGGAATGATGGACAGAAATGGAATATTTGTGTACCATATTTAATATGTATATAGGTTTCCCCTTGGCCCGTGTCTAGTCTTGTGGTATAGGTACTCTACATGCATGCAGCAGAAGTGTTCACATTAAATTTTCATCACTTTCAGTGCATACATTTTCTGTAGGCAGAATTGAGTATCCCACTCAGCAGATGCTCTCTCAGGAGAGCTGCTTTGATCCATTGGACACACTGTCTTTCTCACCTGTCACCTGCCTATCCACAGATGTAACTATAAGCAACAGCAGCACAGTTTTAAAGAAAGCTACATGTGTGACTGCATGCATTAAAGAATAGATTTAGGGTTCAACCAAAATTTAAAAATGGGAAAATACAGAAAACAATATTGTAATATGCAATTCCTAATTGTTTTCTCTAAAAGAAGTGATAGCATACGGAAATGCCAGATGTTGATTAATATAATATGCATGCATCTGTAAAGTCTAAGCAAAGCAACCAGTCTAAATATTGTGCCACATGTTGTGCACTGAATGAAAACAGAAAAACACCTGGTAGCGAAGCTGTTATGTGCAAATTGTTAAATCAATTTTCTCAATTCAATACACGTTACTGCAGAGTTGCAGACTATAACAGAGCAAGATAAGACATACAAAGATAAATAGAAAAGGAGACATTATCATATAAAATGTTTACACACACACGCAGAGAGTAAAGTGTGCTGCGAGATGCAAAACATATTAAGATAGATGCTACCACCTCTGTCTTTATTTTCTCACCATGTTTTGTTTGGCTGACGTTAATCCAGTTCAGTAGTGATGAAATGAGGTCAGGGCCAACTGGGAAGACAATAGGCCAGGGATGAATGCTGTTGATGTCCACTTCACATACTGTACAGACCAGCTCTGCTTATACAACACTGTTAAAATGCACAAAGGACATCACAGAAGAAGCTCCTACCGAGTGGAATAAAACTACCCCTGTGCCCAATCAATTTGGGTCTTCAGCTTTGGTACATAATTTATTTTTAGAAAGACATCAGGGAGCAGTTGTGCTTAATTGGTTGCACTCAGAGAAAAGACCTAAAACTGTGTGTATACCCTCAAGTTTGTTTTAATTTGATTTTTGTGCTTTTAATCTCATACATAAAAGCAAATTATTTGTTTTATTAGTACTACAAACCATATGACCATTTGAGCACGAGTGTTTCCAAATGAATGCCCTTGCCAATGGCAGGAGATCAACACATCCTCATACCTGAAATATGGAACCCAATTGCAGACTTGGGATTTCTTAAAGTTATCCCAGAGGGATGACCACAAAAATTGCATTGGATGGGAAAGAGGAAAATATCTAAATAAGGTAATATGAAAAGAAATAGCAAGCTCCTTTCAATAAAAGCTAGGATAAGGAGGGAAACTACACCACCGCTCCCGAGCAGCTGACTTAAGAAACAAACTCAGGAAGTATAAGATAGCCCTTATAAACAAAAACTAAAAAATGGCTTTAAAGGAAACTGTTAAATAACACAAAGAACTGGGAACCAACACACTAGAAGACTAGAGTAAACACTGGGAATGATCCCTAAATGCATGCAGAGGAGATGCTCTCACGGCCTCTGTAGGTGAGACCCGTGCTGCGTCCCAGAGTGAAGGAAGGATCCTCAAACGGCTCAATTTGAAGGACACTACGTCATCGACCTCCGCTGAAGGACTGTTCTGAAGGACAGAGTCCTTCGGAGGCAAAATTCCAAGGATACATGTGTGATATTTACAATACAAACATTTCTAGTATACTCTGAATATGTGTTCAGTATGATATAGGAAGGAAACAGAAGTGCTGTAATTACACAGTGACCGACATTAGCGCCAATATCCTTCACTTATTTTCTTTCATTATTATTTATATAATAATGAATTGATTTACATATATATTTATATTATTGATAGAGTGCTTTTCAAGATTCTCAGCCTCACAGATAAGTAAGCACAATTTAAAAACAGTTTAAAAGCACAGACACAGAAAAAATATATTGATATAACTAAAAAAAAACAAAAAAATTAAAAGCAGTCACGCATATGAAATATATGTACAAATGAAATGTAATTAATATATATATATACGCTATATACACTCGGAAGGCTGGTTCATTTGTGCGTTATGCCAGTGATAGGAAGGACTCTGGCCTGCCTCTGGAGGACCAGACTCTGAAGGAAGGATCTACATATAAAGGCCTCCCACACCTGGTCTACATCAGGGGCAATCAGAGCCACACACCTGACACTGCACTGAGCTGATCACACTCAATGAGTGGCACGTGTGAGCACCCCTCACAGGTTTAGGCCCAAAGTACTTAGGATGAAAAAGTGAAAAGATAGATACTAAAAAGTAAATTAAATAGAAGTAACTTTAGAAAGTGTGGCTTCAGTGGTGAGGCATGATTACTGGGGAATTTGTGGGGGATTTGTGGTTAAAGCCATGCAGAGACCCATGCATTATTTTGGAAAGACACGGGCTGGAATGAATACAGTACTCGTATGCTGTATATTTCATTGTCCATCTGTTTCCAGCTTCCATTACTGAGTGCAGCCAGGAAAGCAGCCAAAGGAAGTTATAGTTATAATTCAGTTTGAAATAGACTTTCAAAGTTGTGTGTGCGTGTGTGTGTGCGTGTGTGTGAGGCTCTTCTCTGAATAAATTGATAGAAATTGTATCATATGTATTGTACTCTGGTACTGCATGTTAATGTAGGGATATAAACATGTTTACTTTATGCTTGCTGTCAGTTAACTGGCTGTATTCGTCGGTTTTCTTTCTGAATTTGTAAATACCATGTGTATGTGCTTCTACCGTAGCTCACAGTGTCAGCCATTGATCTCGAGCTGGCAGTTCGATCCCTCGCCCCGAGATTCACATTTCAAAGTCATCTTAGCTCAAGGCTACAAATCCTAAATGACTCCAAATGTATATGTCTGTGGAAAAAAGTCTCACTAGTGAAAAGAAGTGTCTGCAAAATAGATGTAATGGATTTCTTGGCACTTATAATAATATACTGTAAGAAGTGGTAGCCATCAAATACATGCAGGATATGCTGTTATGGTTTCTGCTGTTAACGGGAGAATTGAAAAGCTTTTAAACTTTTTTTTTAAGCTTAGCAGTCTGAAATGCAATTTATTAGAGGTTGGTGCTCTGAGTGAAATGTTAAAACCACCTTAACCTAATCTTACCTATAGGGCTTTATGGGAAGGTTTTCAATTAGAAACACATTTCCTGTAAACATAAGAGCTCAACAGCATCACGCCGCTGAAAACAACTTAGGCAAAGGACTTATGTGTTATTAGGAGTTGGCTTGCATTCAAGATAAACTACTGTTTTACTCACAAAGACATGACACAAGTTCTATTTGATATATATATATAGTGGGGAAAGAAGTATTTAGATCCCTTAAGTAAAAGTACTGATACCACACTTTTAAATGACTCCACTTCAAGTGAAAGTTCTGCACTCAAAACTCACATATATAAAAGCACAAAAATATCAGCAAGATGTACTTGAAGTTTCAAAAGTAACAGTTCTCTAGCAGTACCACTCAGATTGTTAAATATATTTCAAATATATTATTGTTATTGATGTATTTACGTAAGCAGCGTTCACATTTTCTCAAGGTATTTTAACTTAAAAAATAACTAATCACTTTAAAGTTATCAGGTTTAGTAACTGGATCTGTAGGCTAAATGTAGTGGAGTAAAAAGTACAATATTTGCTCCAGAGTGTAGTGGAAAGTATAAAGTTACATAAAATGGAAATACTCAGGTAAGGTACGAGTACCTCAAAATTGTACTTAAGTACAGGACTTGAGTAAATGTACTGGATATGTGGCTTATACTCATATATTAGAGACTATTATTAGGATTATTGAAAAGAACTAAATGTTTCTTGTCTTTCATCTCTTTATTAACACTGAATGGATCTCTCCTGTTTGTGAAAAGTTAAATATGGAAGGAAGGAGACTTGAGAAATGTGGGTGAAGGATGAAAACATTTATGATTATAGCTTGCAAGATCTGAAAAAAAAATATTTTTCTATATTTATCATCTTTTATACATTTAATGCAAAATGGGAAAACTTCGTAGAGAAATTACTTTCAGAAGTGCAGCTTTTTCCTCTCTTTGCAAGGTGAAGGCGGTGTATTTCCTATCAGCAAAAGGACCGGCTCTTGGAGGAGGTGAAGAAATGCCTTCCAGGCATGTTTGATGTGTTGGATTTCAATGAAGCTTCTCCTGGGCTCCCAGTCAATGAACAGTCTCACTGGTGCAACTGCCTGAACTGACAGAAGATGCCTGGGAGCAGAATAGCTGCAGAGTGGATGCAACAAACTGCATCAATAAGATGGCCTACTTAAACCTTTGTGTTTTGACAATCACGTATGTGACTGGTATCAGCTGAGGGGATCTCTAATGTGTTGTTAATACAGATGTATAAGGTGTGCGAGCACAGCTTCAATGTCAACATGGTGAAGGTAAAAGATGTGGAGAAAATAGTTCCCCTGAGTTTACTGAAAGTCAGAGCGGTTAATAATTAAGTGAATTAAAAGCTCAGATCTCAAACTACATATAAAGTGTAGTAGTAGTGTCCAAGCCTGTTAATGATGTGTACAGTTATGTTCTACATGTTAGCGACTCATTTCTGCTAGTTAACAGTAAGAAGTCAGTGTTTCAGTGAAGTTTGACTCAGTGGTGAATACATAACGAGACTAACGGGTGGGCCTGAAAAATCAGAGTGAGTCTGAGTTGTTTGTTTTTTTAATCTTGCGCAGTATGAGGCCGTCTGATGAATTAATAATATTTTATAGTGCTTCCGATGCAAAAGATCAAATGTAAATAGAGGTTGTCTGTAGAGGCAGCAAGATATGACCTATATTTATGTATTACAAGGTCCAAATTAACAGAATCCAGCATCATTGCACTCATTATGAGAGCAGAATTAAGGAATGTTATGTTAAGATTCAAACCATAAAGCCATAGAAACATACCACACAGTGCCAAAACATGCCATAATGGGTCAAAATAATAACTAAAATAAGCCCCTAGATCTGCCCCTGGGTTGATTGTTTAATTGTTCCTCTCTTTTTTTTGCTTCTGTTTTCTTTACCTTAAAGGTACCAAAGGTGTTTTTGGTAAATGGGAATGTGTTAATGAACTTTGAATGACATCACATTGAAAATTGAAAGTGTCCAAAAAGTATACCAGGCACAGATCCCCACAAACACCCGACCATATTGAAGTATTTTAGAAAAATATTATTTCTCTCACCCTTTAAGGAAAAAAACTCTATCCCTGCATATATTCTTGAGACATTAAGTTCCTCTCTGGATATGGAGGTTAGCCTCCTATGTAATCTTTTGCATTGTGGGGAGATGAGTGCAAGGTTTTAGCTTTAGTATCCATCGAGCCCATTTTAATAAAAGAGAATCCTGAAGAAGCTGTTAAGACACATCGAGCAGTCACGGAGCTTCATTTTTCATTTCTCTAAGCTCTCACAGGACTTTTAGTGGCCAAATAGTGGGAACATCAGCAAAACCTACGCCACTGAGATTTCCAGTTTCTTCTTAATATGTGCAGCTTTTACAGCTTAGTCATGAAATCACAACTATGGCACTAACAGAAGAGCGTGTTTCTGCCTTATTCTTCTGTTTTGCCACCCTGCTGCTGCTCTGCCCGATCCAACCCAGTTTCATGTTTTTGTTCGCTGCTAATGGCCTGTGTTAGCCGTGACCCATGTAAAGGGAGAACAAAAGAGGTCACGGAGGAGCCTAACCTCAAGACACACAACAAATTGGGGTCTTTGTGTGTAGCTACCATTAAATGCCTGCTAGGTACAATCAAGCTATTATACTGTTTCTGTGTTATGGTGGCCGACACTGCACAACCCTTTTTCCTCCAGGCCTGTTTACCCCATCTACACCCCGACACAAATATACCTCAGTGTACCCTCTTATGTCTCTCCAAATGCTCCACTCACTCACTTTAAGAGAAACAAAATACTCACAAGGAAAACCCCAGACTGAAACAGAGCTATATGCATTTTTGCCCTCATTGTTCACTAGAAGGCAAGCATATCAAGTATTAAGCAAGAAACACAAAAACACAAAGTGGTTATAATGAACAGGTTTATTTTTTAAAAGGGCCGTTTTATGTTACAGTGTTACATACTGAGAAAAGTAACTTGTTTGACACAGTGGTAGACTTGTTAGAGTACTTGTGCAGAACCAATAAAGGGCCTAATGCGAAAGCTATTCTCTCTGACTGAGCTACACGTAGTTTAGTTTACTTATTAGGATCCCATTAGCAACAGCATTGCAGAAGCTTTTGTTCCACTTCTGGCTCAAACTAAAGGACTGGATATGCATCTGATGTTACCATGAAAAATAAAGGGAACAGTGCAATGCATCAAGGATTTTGTTTGTTTGTGGCATCAAAACAAAAAGAGAAATAGAGTATGTGAATTAAAGTTAGGTTATGATGAAGACATATATTGGTAAAGGTCAGTGCTAGGGGTAGGGATAGGGTGTCCAAATGAATGGAAGTCAATGCAATGTCGTAAAAAGGATAGCTGCAACCAGTGTGTGTGTGTGTGTGTGTGTGTGGTTGTGTGTCCTTTGGAGCATTTCCATACAATCTCTTAGGATGCACTGTGACGCTAAAGAGACGGACAGAAAGTAAGGATTACAGTAGATTCAGACAGGATTAATGATGTAATCTAAAGTCCACTTTCAGCATGAACTTTTTTGAGATGATGACCTTTACTGACCTTTTTCTTCAGCTTCCCTTTGTATCCTGACTATTAAACAAGGCCTGACTGCTTTTGTGGTTCTGTAGAACATTTCAGTGCATGCATATATGTATCTGAATAGATTGTTGTGTTATGACATAATGGCTACATAATGTTTGGGAATGTATTTGAAAACTACGAGCGCTGATTAGTGTCAAGATAGCAACATTTGCTGGTTAGAAGCTGAAAGGGCTAATGGGCCATTAGCCTTGAGTTAACTGATGTTGCTATGGTTACCAATCAGAAGTCTGTGGTTACAGCTCTGGGAAGGAAAATATTATAGTTTCTTATACTTGAGTTCTGCTGGTGAAGCCATGCTTGCCAGCTACACATGTTTGCAGCAGCCTCTAAATTACAAATATCGAGTTAATTATTTGCGTCAATCGATGAACATTATTTACACGCACCCCTGTAGTAATATACAGGGAAAAAGTCATTAAAAGACATTCAGAAGAAGAAGAAATAATTGGACTGTTTGTTCATGTGTGACACGCGGTGCATTAGGGTAAGCAGTAAATGCCAGAGCAGTGTGCAAAAGAGCACATCACACATCAATCCAAGCTTGCTTCCTGCTAAAGTACTGCATCATCATCATCATCCAAACCACATGCATTAATAATAATACTAATAATAGTAACTTCATTCATATCGCACCTTTCATACACAAAGTACAGCTCAATGTGCTTGATAATATGGCGTTAACAAACAAAACACCACACAAATTGTAAGTGTTATTATAATAATAATTATTATTATTATAAAACAATAAAATAATGAAAATTAAAAGTTCAAAAGCAAATAAATAAATGTAGATAAAAAAAGATAAAACATCAATAGAATTTACAAAAAGTAAAAGATACAATTGATTGGAGGAAAATAAATATCAGCAGAGCTTATCAAATTAATATAGCTAGGCATCCAGCAAAAATAGAAAGATCAATAAAAATAACAATAAATACAAACAAGCATGATTTACACAATTCTAAAAGTATAAACACTTTTTTTAAAATTATAAATAAAAATCATAAATATAAGATTATGAACAATATATACAATGCAGACAGCTGCTAATCAAAAAACACACAAAGGAAAATATTCATAATGCACAGTGAGTTATATACCTGATTATAGCTAACTCATTTGTTTAGGAAAAGATAGAATACCCTTATCAGATAATGTCAGATTACTTTAAAAAATATTCCACTTCAAACCCTGTGAGTGTTGATGTAACCTTTTTGAACAAAACAAACTCTTAAGATTGATTTACTGTGCATTAGCTTTTATTTTTACCTCCCTTTTCATACATTTTGGTCATACAGTTCCCATCATTCACTTTGAGTTTATAATATCTGAAATCTGTACAAACATTTCCATTTCTTTTAAGTGCAGCCCCATGAATTATTTCCATGTCTGCTTCTCTTACATACTGTGAGCTTCATTATATGAGCTGTCATTCACTGCAAACCCCTGGAGATTGAATCATAGTCCTCCCTGCAATGGACACAAATTAAAAGACAAGCTTTATTATGCTACATTGTGCATGTCACATAAAGAATTTCATTATAATTCCACACTCTAATATCTACATTTTATAAAAGGTTCATGTTCTCATGTCCATGTCAGGGTGTTTTATACAGAAATATAGCATGCCACACATATGGCCACTTTGTATGCACCATTCGAACAATTTATAAAGAATGAGACAGAGTGCATTTTAATTACAGTGTACTTCAAAATCCTCTTAAGCAGAAGTGAACTCAACTCATGAACCCACTCCAGTGAAATGGTAATTAATGAGAGGGAGTTTAATGGAGTTCCTCCAAAATGTGTTTTGATGTCAACCGAGTGTGAAATAATAGAAATGTGGTAAAAAGTAATGAAGAGAATGTATTTCTGTCCTGTTTGTTTTTAAGGTCACGAGCCAGTAATATACACAATTGTGTTGTCGTTATTTCTTTGTAAGCAATATATACCATTATAAATAGACAATAACATTTCTAAGCGAAACACTACCTACTACTTCCCTTATTACAGCAGAGGGCATTGTGATAGATTATAGCCACTTGGAAAGAGACTGCAATATCAGTCTTGGACTAATAAAATAAAGTGAGATCATCCATTGAATTGTCACTATTGCAACCAATATGCTCCAACAAGAAGCCCTGCTGCAAGTGCAAACTCACTGACAGTGAAGTTCATTATTTTGGATGAGGCCAGTATAAGGGTGACTAATTGGGGCCATTGGTATCGGCATTAGAAACAAATGCAGCTATAAGCAGCCATGACATCTGATTAGCCATGCTGTGATCGGTGGTTTGAATCTACTGAATGAATTCTACCTTTGAGCAATGCACTGATGTTTTCATTTGACTGAACATAATGGTACAGCTCGCACAAATGTGTCATTTAATGATTCTGAAGTCAAACTAAACAGCAGAGGCATATTGCAGAACTCTGAATGCTAAGATGCCTTTTAGTTCCAGCAGTGCAGAAGCTGGACGTAATAGACATAATAATTTGTAATGATACCAGTTTTATTTCTGCTAAAAGGTAAAGTAACACTCCTGTCATTAGTTTTTCAGCAGATGCCAAGCAGGACTTATGATACTCTGAAGAATAGTGAGCTGTGCATGCAGGGGGAATCAGAAATCTTGAAACTTGAAGGCACAAAATGTGATCAAAAGTGAATTAAGGGCTAGTTCCACTTTAGAAAATACATTGCTATCTTTTCCAAATTGACTTCTAGGTCTTTAATTAAAAGATGATGAGAACTCCAACAATTTGGCATTGCCTTCTTTTACCAGAAGCACAGCTTTTTTATTCCTTGCATTCCTTTTTCTCGTCAGATCCTACATTACGCACAATACAACTTGACTGCTGACAGTTCAGTTGGAGATTCGGGTATGTAATGCTATTAGCGTATAATGCAGCCTGAGGTGCTCGCCTCAAGCAGCGATGAAGAGCAAACCACAGAAGTCTGGCAACCTTACTTCTTTCCAACTCCACACCCACAGTTTTCTCTCTTTTTTTATATTTTCATTTTTACAGGCCCAACTAACATTGCCATGGCATCTTTTTAGTTTTTTATATACTGATATACTGAAATTACAATCTTGGGTTTAAGTTATCCTTCAATATCTTCAAAAAAGTTGAACACCTGGTTAAAAACACTGCAAACACATGATACAGCAAACCTCTCTGCACCATCATATCATCGTAAGTGAGATATAAATGTTGCTTTTCTGCGGCTCATCTACTGTTCAGTGTTTCAGTGACCCACATTTCAACCCTGTTCAAAACAAGTGTAGTGTACATATGGTGCTGAGCAGTGCTCCTCAAATCTCGTCCTCGGGGTCCAGAACACTGCTCGTTTTCTACCCCACCAGGTGGTTAATTGCATTCACCTGTCATCCCGGGTCAAAATCAGCCGCGGATCACAATCACAGAGTGAAGATTGTCTGGCAGAGTAGAAACCCAGCAGTCGTCTGAGCTCTGAGGGCTGGATGAGTGCATCCATAAACACACCTGTGTCAGCTCCTGATTGGATCAGTGTCAAAGCATGCATACAAAGATGTTCTTTTTTCTTCTTCTTGAGCACTCAGCATCGCATTTATAACGAGAAAAAACACCACAAACACAATACTTCCAGGAGCTGCTTCAAAGATGTACGGAAGGCCTGAGAGCATTTGGTTACATAAACAAGCCGGGGAAAAACAAGCACATTTGGTTAAGTGACAACTAGATAATGTGAGCATGTGTGGATTTGGATTTTCCTTATTTTTCACCACCGTTCCTCTCTACATAGTTTCGTCAGCTTGTGTTGATACTTGAGAATGTGTCTAATTACACATTAGCGGCTGCAGCTGAACAAAGCAGTCACCTGCTCCGACATACAGCGTGCAGCTTTCAGTCCACCTTCATTATACTGCACCATCAGCACAGTAAAGTTGTCTGCTGAAGAGGCAGCCTTGTGGCAGGCCTTTGTTAGTAATTACTGCAGTAACTCATATCTCCACTGTCAGCTAAAACTGGCTCAATTAAGAAGTTTCTTGCATTTTTCTTCTATTTATTTGATCTGTTTGCTATTTTTGGAAGTTTTTCTTGTCTTATATCACATTAAGTTCTTACCACACGCTTTACACAGTGTCATACAGCTGCATGACTGCTTGAGAGAAATAAGCAGTCTGAGTGGGTCCATTCTGCATAACGAGGAATTTTACCTTTGATACATTTAGTACATTTTGACGCTGTTCCTTTTGTATTTTTATTTAAGTAAGGGCTCTGAATACTTTTTCCACCATTGTATGGAATAAACCACAACTCCGTCTGTGTTTAATCTAATGCAAAATGTTATGCATGACATAAATAAAAGCTTGAAACTGTGCCACAGCTGATACACTCACTGGCCCTTATGACAAAGTTAATGCCAACATGTTGCAGGTCAGTATTGCCGTATGCAGTATGACTTCTTTATCCTTTAAGCCCACACAGTGTCCTCTGCACAGGTGGATGATTGACTGATGTGATAATATATTTCTGAAAACCAAATCTGGCGCTGAAATGACATGGTTTTGTGGTAGTTTCCACCACGCCCCCTCCTCTGCTCTGCTCTCAGATGGCTGCCGTGATGTCTTATTCTGTCAGTTAGATGATGGCCACCGGGGCTTAGCAGCAGGTAGGCATATATTTCTGTTTATTTCTCAGTGCCCACGCACAGTAGCTCTCAACAGGTGATAAAGGACTTGTGGAGGAATCCTGCTAGCATAAGCCCTGTGGGCTTCATTGTTAATAAGACCAGGCACCACCCGCATGTTTGGAATACTAAAAGATCTGCTGCCAGCAAACAAGCAAATAGGTGGGCTAGAGTGTATATTGGACATTTCCCTATTGTGTATAGTTCTGACTTTTATTGCTCGTATGGGAGTCTAGGTAGCTCTATTATACTGCACTATACTATACCGCTGCAGAAGGAGTTGTGGTATTTGATGGAGGACTTGTTGGGCAACATCATTTCATTACTTGAAAATAATAGCATGAGTTAAATACGTATTAAAATGACTGTTGGCTAAATGATACATATTAAAATCCTGATTGCTGCTTACATTGAATAAGGTAAAAAGAAAAGAAAAAAGCACACTATACTAAATACACAAATATAATGCAATTTTTAATTGAAATAAAATAGAAATATAGAATACATTTAAAATAAAAAGAGACATGTACAAATAGATTAAAATAGAACTATAATGATAAATTGAAGTAAATAGAGATATATACAAATATCTATTTATGTAACAACAGTGTGACAAATTGAATTTTCTCACCTGATTTCTATAGAAAGTCCATATTGCGCAGACAATTATTCTAAATCATATTATAAAGTTATGAATCATGCTGCCATAGCTGCTGATGGGTGAAATAAGTCCTTTGACTCGAAGTGTCTGACACTGGAAAGTTTGATGTTCTCTGTCCTTTTTACAGCTGGCATTTTAACAGTCTTTATTATTGATGTGATCTATTGTATTTGCATGAGAAATTGGGGGAAAAACTGTGTTCTACAATATATGCAGTCAATAAATGACTGAAAACAAATAGAAGCTTTTATTTTCAAAGTTCTAATAAATATTTATGAACCACAAAATCAAAACAAATGCTCTTTTGGCGTAACCCCTCTTTAAGTTAGCCCTCTGACCGTCTTTTAGAGAACAACAATTAAACAAAGCACTTAACAAAAATCTGAATGGATCATACCAACTCACACGTCTGAGTGTACTTGCACCCTGAACACCCTAATCGACGAACATGGTAATCTGAATAAAAACATATTATTTGCATGTTTGATTGGTTTAAAATAAGCTTTTTAGTTGAATCTGCTTGTGTTTTTGTAGAGCAAAGTGCTGCATATCTGTAATGAAATCCATTTAGAGAGAGCCAATGTTGTTTCTTTAAAATCTGGAAAGATAGAAAATTGTTTATCAGAGAAGATTTCAGAAACATCTGTAAGTTTTTTTCTTCATAACGTACCAATTTTATTACAGACAAACACACACATGCATACCCTCAATACCAAACTTTGTATTATGTCATGAAAAAGAATTATGATAATTAATGATTAAAATGATGTTCACTATGTTGTTCGTACAATACATACAATACTAATGGCACACTGGAAGTTTGTTAACATTTATACATCATATCTCAGCTGATTTTGCTTTAACAGAGGAAGTGATTGAAATGATTGAGCGGAAGTCGGACATCACCAAACATCCAGTGTCCCTCTGCACTTATCCTCTAACCCGGCCCCTGTTCAATTGACGGTGCATAATCCCTTTTACTTCGCTCACCCTTGGGCTTCCTTTCCTCCCCCACTAATCCTTAACAAACCAGGTCAATGGTAGATAATGTTATGAGGTAACTCCCAGGTGTAATTAATGGTTTTCATTTTGCTCATTGTTACAGTAATCCCGGATAACAGTGGCAATGTTTAGACAACAGCAGGGTTCTGTTATCCAGGGATGATGCACAAAACATTTTTATTTTATTTATTTATGTTATTGTTGTTGTTGTTTTTATTCAATTGTTACGATCATTTTAGGATAAATAAAAAAGTCAACACTTTTAAACTTTTATGCCATGGTTCTGGGAAATCTTGTATTTCTTTAACCATTATCTTCTTCATTGACAGTTATAGCATTCACACCTTCTCCTGCGGATAGTTGACCTTCTGTATGTTGCAAACTTGCAGATGCATACATATGCATTTTAACAAAACAAAAGCTAGAGTTTGTTTGTTGGAGGGCTTCAATTATTCATGATGTTATTAACAATGCACTGGAATATTTACTTGGAGCCTGTTTGCTTTTTTCTTCTTTTTGTACTGATAATGATTCACTGGGAGACCTTGCCTATCACCTGTCAGGAGTGTGTGTGTGTGTGTGTGTATGTGTGTGCGTTTGTGTGTATGTGGGTGCTTTTACTTCTGTTTTGTTAGTGCCAATGTCAGCTTCTGATCTTGAGAGAGAGGGCATTTCGGAAAATAATTAATGTGGAAGACAAATTATTATTTTGGTTCTTTGTGTGTTATGACTCTTAATTTCATACCCAGCCCTATCTTATTCAGCACCCAAACTAAAATCACCACAGTTCATTCATAAAAGCCCTTCAGAAATTCAGAAAACATTTTCATGCATATTATGTGCTCCATGCATGTTATATTTTAGCAGCAGCATCAGCAGAGTGCTACCCCAGCCTTCAAACCAGATCTACTCCAGCTCCCCTCTCGCTCTGTTTTGACAAGAGGCTTAACTTCAGGATTAACTGTTGGATGGCTTTCTTTACAGGCCTGTGAAGAGGTCACATCCAGAGTGGGGGCATGGTGTGCTCCGACCTACCTACCCCTGAAAGTGCAGGTGCAAGGGAGCAATTGGAAAAGTCTGATGCTTCACAATCACCTCTCATTGAACTATGAAAAATACTCTGAACAATAATCAAAAAAAGGTGCTGACAGGACCTTTCAGCAGTGCAGACACTTACCTTTCGGATCCCATAATTGTGCACATTTGCATCCAAATAGTTTGACTGTAATGGCAAGCTGAGAGTGGCTGTCTATTGGGGTGACAGACCAGCGATTTTGGGATTTTAGGATTTTGGGAGGGAGTTGATGGTTCAAACAAACCCCAGTTTGAACCAATGTTCATGTCACTTGTAAAACCAAGTGTCAGTGTTGTTATTTGGAGTCTTCCTGCACATCTTGCCCACATCTGGAAGTTAAATGTGGAAGTAGTTGTTTTTAAGCCAAGCCCTGTTACCCAAACCCTAGTCAATAGGTTTTACTGTCTATAAAGTTCACTTATAAACTTTATTTTGAAAAGCTGCTGTGCATGTAAATAGCAAGTGACTCACCATCCCCGATAGGGCTAAAACCAAACCAAAGAGGCTCCGTATCACATGCCGAGGGCCATGACAAAGCATTGATATCTGATGAGAATGTGTTGAATCAGCAGACTGATTAAAAGCAGCATATCTAAAGACTGAATCCTTTGACATTAGAGGAAGTCATGTGATACAATAGGAGTAATGTTTAAAAACTAAAAAAGGTTTTTGCTGCAGCAAGAAAACCGAGGGAAACATATAGTTTTTTAACATGTTCCGTGTTGTTTAGGTAAAAGATGGATTTTTGCATCCATATATGCTACTAAATTATCCTGAAATGTACAATGTACCCCTTGTTGATCCTATTAGAAAAACACATATACTTGTCTAACTTGAGCTCCCTTAAAAAAAATACTTTAATACTTTTATATTTTCTCACCAACTTCCGCACACTCTCTTAGTCTAAGTGCACACTTGACAATAACTACTGTTTAGATAACCACTTCAGAAAAGTACACGGAGAGGGAGCCGAGACGTAGCATCATAAAGTGCAGTAAGTTGTACTTTTTATCTTCCAATAAAAGATAAAGAAAAATAAAATAAAAATACACTTTAAAGCTAAACTCATGGTCCGAGGTGCAGCAAATCATGGATTTTGTGGAGCTCACAGTGCAATGGGAGGATGTGGTAGATGGAGCATGTCAATGAAAAATCGTTCCTAACCCTGAGTCTCTAAACAGAGGACAAAGAACAGAGTTGGAAGTCTGTAGCCTGCACCCCGTGGAAGATGGATGCTGAGGACCTGTACCATAGGCAGTGTAACAGTGTTAGGTGAATTAGGCATCTATATGTGTTGAGTTTGGCTGTGAGGGCTGAGAAGTGGGAGCAACTGTGAGTGGCTGAAAAGAGCAAGAACAGACTGGCACACAAAGGCACTATAGCTCCTATTTTGCTGGAACTCTGTTTCAGTATATAAGAATTTTTTAGAGCAATGTTGATATGAAAATAAAAGCACTAGTGTCAGCCACATTGTCATGTTTTATACTGTCAGACAATACAGCTACACTTAAATTGCATCCGCTGCAGCCACATACTGTACACCCGGCATGTATAAGCTCACACTGAGCTGGACACCTACCCCGAGCATTTGTTGTGATTCACTTCTTTGCACCATGTCTAACATGCTTTGCATTTGTTTTGCTGGGTTGTACATTATTTGCCTGAGGTTTGTTTGCTTGTTGAAAAATTGCAGCTATATTCTTTCTGCCAGTATGTCTGCTTTGAAAGTTTCTGTAGAGTAGATTTGTTTGACTATCTGCCAGCATGCTGCTTTTCAAATGGTAGTATTTTAAATCCTTAGTATCTGTACCCTATTAAAGCTTAATGGAATCATTCATTCACAAATCGCTCTCTGTCTTGCTCTGTCACTCTCCCTCTTCTACTCCTTTACCCTAAAAACTGTAACCAACCAGATTCATTGTGATCTCCCTGAGCCAACTATATTGTCCCTGTCAAGATTAAAAACTGTTTTCCTCTTTGCTTCTCTCATTTCATAGGGTATCTTCCACTGAGCTTATCAGAAGTCTGGTTTCATATTTCATCTATTCATCTCTTCACCATCATCAGGCATCACTACCCCATAATAAAGATGACATCTTGATAGGGTCTTAAGGTAAGACTTCTCACATTTCTTAACTTTTTGTGCATCATGTATTAAATCACTACAAATAAGTCTTTTCTGACTTATTAAGTGTGTGTGTAACACCATCCCATCCACCCAGTTAAAGTCCATGCACGGCAACAAAGGTGTTTTCAGTTATTCTGCTTGATCAGGTCCGGGTTGAATTGGCTCAAGCAAACGTTAGACTTATTTAACATCAGACTTACATCAGATTTACTTAATTTAGAAATGTATTTATTTCAGCCCACCCCATGATCTTTTACTAAACATAACCAAGAAGTTTGGTGCCTTAACGGGACTGAAATGTTTCACAATAATAAGCTCCCCTCCCCCCAACATTTACCCCATGTTCAAAAGTGCAAATGTGATCCGGTAGAAAGTGTGTTTCCTCAAAACGTAATTGAAAATTAAGTTTCATTGTATGGCAGCATAATTTATTGGACACAGGGTCGGCCTTTCTCACTGCAGACAGCTTGACTTATGATATCAGGAAAAGCACAGGTGTGACTAACAACATTTATGATGGATTGGTTCCATACAGGTGTCCCAGGAAGTCGTGACAAAGAGCTAGTATGCACAACATTAAGGCCCTAGAAGTGGGACAGCTAATCATATGCATCCATTATTAATGTTATTATCTACACCTGTGTTTGAGTGCAGTCTTTACTCCAAACCTGCACAGCCCTGAGAAAGGCTTCATGGATACATGGATGCAAGTATAGCCTTCCACAAATATGAAAATCACATGGCTAAGGTTGGCAAAAATTTTGTTAAATTATAAAGACGTCAAAGTGATTTCTGTCACCAATTTTGAGCCACCTTTCAGACCAAGCATTAACAAGAATCCAGTAAATTAACGGGCATGGGCTGAATATCCCTTTGTTTTAATGGAAGCTGCGGTAGATCTCAACTGCAGCTCTTATGCCATCTTGGTGTAGTACTTTGCTGTAATTTACAGACAAAGCTTCTACATATTTCAGTATTCTGAACACCATTCATTCATTCCTCCCTGAGTGTGAATGCTTTGCTGTCAATTTAGATGAATAATATTCACTGTGCTGCACTATGGAATGGAAAATTATATTATTGTGTTATCTGGGAATGTCAGAGCTCCCAGTTCTGTCTCCATCTCAATCCACTCAGCCGACTCTCACACTGATTTACTCAAAATCATCGAGCGTTATAGTAAATGTGACAATTGTGAGGCATGGATTGGAATCATATCTGGCACAAATCACTCCAGAGAGAAAACAAAAGTAATACCACTTTATTTCACTGGAATGTAATATTTTTCTGGCTGCATGAATGATTACCTTTTTAATTAAGAAAGTCCCACTATCTCTCTCACACCTCTGTGTTTGGCTAATGGCACCTGCCTTAGAAAAATAAAAATCACACTAATGAATCATGGCTATGCTAATTGGGTTGTTAATTACTCTGAGGCGGCTATTCTGGACAAAATATCAAATCAACTGAAGACATTATCACAATGTTTTTATAATTTTGCAGTAATTACTGAATTATGTATGTGTAAGAAACAAAAAGGTGTTATGTTGATGTCTGTCACCAATTACTTACTTAAGGGTGTGCAATGTGCATTTTGAATAACTGATTTTAATTAGTGATCCTTCTGCAAGAATTCCATAGGATAAATCTATATTGTCCTGCCTTCATTTGAAGGGCTGAGCTTTATATTCATAATTGTTTCGGCTCTCATTACAGTAAGTCGGCTTCATCATGTGTTATAAGCTCCTCTGCCAAGTGGATGTCAGGTGCTCTATACATATGCATTCATTAAAATGTTCACCCCAGAGAGCATAACAAGGGCACAATGAAAAGAGGACCTATGGGTGGTGCATGAGTTCACTTGATACCTTCCATAATGAGGAAGATATTACGCGTCTTTGACAGTGTGGTCTCCTGTGTGAGCTTCGTCCTAATACCTACTAATGAACTGTGGTTGTCAAAACCCACAATCACTGTCAGCAGAGAGGTAAGTGCCCAATAGGGACTACGCTCTCAATTATCTCTAATGGTATTGGTATGCTGCACAATTTAAAACCCTTTAATATACAATGTAAAGGAATCCGAGCCTTGTCGGTCTCAGCTGGGCTTTCTTTAAGTGCAAGGACCTCGTAAAGTTTTAGTTTACATTAGGGAGGCTGATATAGGCTGTGGGTGGGCACCGGGGAGATACAATGACTTTAATGATGGATCGTACCTGCTGTAAATGTGTCCCCTGTATGCCCTTAACTTTATCTGCTCCTGGCTGTCAATGTTTAAGGTAAGTGCAAGTCTTTTTGTGTCGTGATCAAGCTCCACTGATCATATCTTCATATATGTAGCACTTATTAACGCTCACACACACGAATGACCAGCAGGAGAAACTCAGGCTTCAAACCACCAACCTGAGCCACTCTGAGGCCTCCTTATCTTGCTCTTGTGTCATTCTGGATTCATTTTGAATCGTAACCCTCATGATGATGAGAATATTAAACCTAGAAATGTGATGGAGAGGAACAGAGGTCAATACTGAACATTATTCAGACCATGTCAATCAACTGAAGAATCAATAAAGAGAGGCTCATTCCATCTGCAACACTATCGCATATATGACACTTGCATTGGTTGATTTTCATCCACAAGGGACAACAGATTCCCATGGCTAAAGGCACATAGAAGAGGCATATTTATTCATGTTGTAGCAGAAATTAGTGTTTGGAACACAGAGGTGGATATCTCTTCTTTCAGGGGCATTTTTTGTCTTTATCAACAAGAGTTGACTGTTGAAAGATGACAGGAATGAGGGGAGAGATAAATGTGGAATGACATGCAGCAAAAGGGCCTTGGACAGACTTGAAGTGGGGACACTCTGGTTCATGGTAATCCCCTTAAACTCTGAAGCCACGAGGCACCTCCAAAAAACCTTACAGACATTAAGAAAATATTACCGTGATATAAAATAACTATTTTTGATTCATTTTAAGTTATTTTAACATGTTACTGCAGCATTTGTCAACAAGATCTGCAACCTAAAATACAGAATAGACTGTAACAGTCTCCTGTTACTTACAGTCTGGCACAGCCAGCGCCTCCAGATCCAGCCACACCTCTTATTGTTTTCTAGGTGACAAAAACTCTCCGGCCTTTTTTTCTTCTTTTTTTAAAAAAACAATCTCTGTCACCTTGGGTGGCGCTAAGCCCAGGACGCAGTGACAAAATCCAGTTGTAGATAACAGAAGGGGAGTGAGGGGAGGCTTAAAGCAACCATCTACATCCAGTTAGTCAGACTAATCATTACTGTTATGTTAAGGGGTATTCAGACTTCTTTTCCTGGTTGGCTGTCAAGTAGTTGAACACTGTCAGAGACACATCCTCATGAAGCCACATCCTGCAGTACTGTATAGCAGTAGCAGTGGCAGAATACCATTAGTGGTAAAGTGGAAATTGGTCCAAATATATCAAGGTCAACGGAAACAAGATCTTCTCCTGTATAAATAACTTACATCCAATGGTTAAATAAGGCTACAATAAATAGTCATTAGCATTGCCTCCCTGCTCTGCATACATGTTAATGGGACTTTCCCGCATGTTTTATTCTATAGGCTTCTCACCACATTGTTCTGCCTACAGGGGCATAAAGAAACAGTGCATACATATCTGTCACCACAAGCAATAGTGATCGGCAGCCTTGCCCATCCATTATTACCCATGAAATTCAACGAGTGAAGCATAAAATTGAAATGAAGAGCTGATCTGTATTGTGATGGCTCATTTCCTTATTCCACATCTCCACATTAATTCTAATTATGCCCAAGCTGTCCCCACTTCCCTTCTCAGAGAGGTTTCTGTGTCAGGGTTTCTGTCAGAGCTGCCTTTCCATGATAAAGTAGCAGGGAGAGCCAATATTCCTCACTGCCAGAGATAGGCTTCACACACATCTGGAGGCCTATTTATCAGGCAGTGCCACCACTGGCGCAGGAAGACACACATAGATGCACCTACATGGGCTCAGAACAGCACACAAACAAGCGCTACACAATATGTACATACTTCATGTGCAATTACCATACATACATAATTACACATTCCATTACTCACTGGTGTTTGGAGTTGACACATGTACACACCAGCCCACATATTTACATTCCCGTGCTAAGGCGAGAGATTTGAAGCCAAATCAATCTAAAGAAAGGAGCTCATCAGCTGCTCCCAAGGGGCAAATATTCTCATGTGAACATATGCGAATGATTAATTATGAGTCTAGTTTGTACTTCTGGGAAACGGCAACCTTGAATGTTGCTGGATGATGATGTTGTGGTTGACTGTTGTGGTGTGGATCAGCTGGAGAAAAGATACATTTATTTGTGTTTCGACACCATAACTATAAATTGGATACATGGGTCAATCCTATAAACGACTTCATGATGATTGTCTTGTTCTTACCTGGTAATGCAAGTGATAACATAGCTGGTACTGGTGCTTTGGTGATATAGTGACTACTTATCCTCACAGCAATGCCTCTTTGCAAGCAGCTTGTACCCCAGTATAATTGGGTTATATCAAATTAGAACATGAGACAGCTATGGGACTTTCTTCCATTTTGGGACATTCTTGGGTCCGGCACATTCAAGATCAGCACTCGTAGGATGTTTTGCAATTGGTCAGTGGCTTGAAATTGCAACTGAATTCAACATGCAAAAGCTGTAGCTCAACATGCATTGATTTAAGTTGCCTGCAGAGCAATTCCATTAAAATTGATTGATTTAGTCTATTATAATTGCTGTTGTGACCAGGCCCTGAGTCACAGCCACTGTCTGGTGGTATTACCAAGATGGAGCCTGAATGATCAAATTTCTCTTGAAGGGAATTAACTTGGCTTTTCGACACAAATATTCTCATTTTAATGTCTTTTCTCCCTCATATTTTATGGGTGAGATGTGTATGATCCATGTTGCATGCTCTCATTTTCAAACGTAACTAGAAAATTGCACTTTTGTAGTTTCTAATTAAACCATGCTGCAAACACATGATGACCCAAACATGATGTACACATCTAAGGGCATAGAAAATACTAGAATTCTTAAAAAAAAAACAACCCTTGGTTTAGTTTAAGTATCAAAATCACTGATTTAAGGTTAGGTAAAAAATAATAGGGTAAAGCTTAGAATCTGTTTATTAAAGACAAAACTTCCAACAATGGGACTCCTGTTTAATAATCCTGGGTCTGTTTCCACCCTCTACTAGCTGTGAACTGTAGCTGTGATCATACTGCTACTTCACAACGACGAAAAAATGCTGTTGAAGTTGCACAAGTTTTTTGTTGGCAAATATGTTGCAGATCAGCATCTCAGTTGTTGCAGAAACGTACAATGCCAATATTATTCTCTGGCGACTGGACTGAAAATACAGTTGTGTTTCACAACATGAATTAATTATGTTTTTAAGGACTGCAGAGAGCTGTATCACCACAGTATGCAGAGCATTAAAGCTGATACAGATTCAGATGTTAGTTTAGATTATTATGGGTGTACTTCCTGTCATTTGAGCAAGATGAAAATGAAAATAAATAAAACCAACAGTTAAAACAACCTAAAACAATAAGTCATTTCTTCCCATTTCCACCAGCTTAAAGAATAAGTAAAGTATAAGTTGAAGTGTTGTTCAGACTGCGACTGAACTGCATACGAAATATTGAGGTTATTGTTTTTTACTCTGTTCTCTCTCTGTATTTCTCCCGCATCATCTCATAAACATTTAATTTCCGTCTCTTCAGCCTGAGCTGGCACTCAGGACAGTCCCACACAAAGTCAAATTATATGGGCCACTGCTTCACAGACAAATGCCTAGAATTAGCATCTGAATATGCATTGTGCCCCAATCTCCCACACCAGCACATTTTAAATTAAATATACACCCTTTCTGGAAGTCTGAGCTGGCTCACTCAAATGAGACCAGAGTACCTTTTATGTTATGTCTACAAATTTTCATTGCAGAGTTGCTCAAGGTTACAATAGGCCATTTATTAAACAGTAATGGATTTTCTAGTTGATACATTCTGAAACTGCACACCCAACGACTGGATGAAACTGTCGGATGGATAATTTTTCATGAAGCTGCATTATGTATAACAAACCACTTGTTTCAGTTTGTTTTACCCTCAGCCGTTCCCAAGAAGAATCAGATAACTTCCATCAGTTTAAAGTGTTTAAATGCTTAGACACAGTGTTATTCTTTCATGTAGGCATTTGGTAGAGTTGAGCATTTAGTTATATTTCATAATATATGCACCATTATAAGTCAGCAGAGTTTTGAGATGGTAGAATGCGGTTTTTGTAACAGATTTGATGTGAGATTGGAAGGAGAGGGTGGAGTCCAGAATGAGGCCCAGGTTGCGGACCTCAGAGGTTGGGGAGATAGAGCAGCCGTCCACTGTGAGGAGGTTTGACATCATCCAGGTTTTGATGTCTTGTAGGCAGTTGAATAGGTGGAAGCTCAGAGGATGGAACTGTGCTGATGTAGAGTTGGGTGTCGTCGGCGTAGGAGTAGAAATGAATACCGTGTTGGTGGATGATCTGACCAATGGGGAGCATGTAGATGTTAAAAAGAAGGGGGCCAAGCACAGAGCCTTGTGGTACACCTTGGTTGACTGGGACTGAGTGGGAGCTGGAGTCACTGATGGTGACAAACTGTTTTCCGTTTTCTTTAAAGGATAACAAAGGAAATATGAGTAGGAAGAAAACAATTTAAAACATAATTTACATTACATTAACATAGTTTTCTGTAGAATCTAAATAACCTTTTTGGTGCTGTTTAGCTTTGCTTTTATTGTGTTGACGGAGGAACACAACATCTAAACCTCATCCATCATACACATCAGTACCTCATCTATCACACAGTCACTGTCAGGATCTAATAGGTTTGGTGACATTTAAAGACATTTTAAAGAAAGCAATCAAGAGAGCAAGTATGAGATTCAACGACAAGGTAGTCCCACAGTCCAGCCTCGATCCTGAGCTGAAACTGGAACAAAAAGAAGCCAGGATCCCGAGCAGCTGCCTGGCACAAATAGGGTTAAAAGATAACATCAGGGGCCAGACCTGTGCTGGCCGTAAAAGGGATCATTAATATTTAACATCAATCCTGTTTCATAAGAATCTTGGGAACCTTGAGCTGCTGTATAAAGACAAAGGGAAGCTGCTACATTCTGAAAGAGTTATGGTCATTTTGTTTCTAAGTGAGGCTGTAGAGAATTTGTTCCCTTCTACTTTAAAATGACAGAGTGCACACATTCTTAAGATTTAGTAAAGAAATAACTATGTGAGCATCCTCGATAATAGGTTTGTGGCAGTTTATATCTTGGCATAAAAGTGTCAATTCTGCCATTACACATCATAAGTTTTGTGCTAGAAAATGTTCATCTACAACCTTTTTTTGTTGTTTGACCAACAAAGCCAGAACTTTAAACTCAGAGACTAGATTTCACTTCCTGTGGGGTTTTTTTTACCCTGTTTTAGCTTGTTGATTTTAACAAGTGTTTATGGTGTCTAACCTTAACTAATGTGTTTCAAAAATGTTGAAAAAAATGATTGTTGTCACTTGTTTGCAGTAGTCTTCACATGCAGTGGCTCAGAAACATTCATCTTCATCATATGTGGTTAAAAAATGCATAGATCCAATGCTATCTGTGTTTTTACAGAAATGCAATGCCAACATTTATTCTGGCGACTGGGTTGTCTGATTTTGTATTTTCATAGTAAACATGAGCGTATTTACTTACATATTTTTTTGTAACAAATAAGTCTGTATTTTATTTACATCAATACAAGCTGTTTAGCATAATTCAACTCTTCCAGCTCCTTTTTCTGCTTTCTTCAGCATAAGAAAAAACTTTAAATTAACTTATGTGCATGGAGAGAAATACACAGCCCACACAGCACCAGTGTCAGGCTTATTAAATAAGGTCAAATTTAAATAATCTACATGGTAATTGGCTATAATATGTAAATTTCGGGGCATTTAATTATAACGCAATTTACTGTTACAGCAAGTTGCAGAGAGGGCAAGAGAAGGAAGAGTGAAGGAGGGAGAAAGAAGAGAACCACAACCGCAGGAGGTTATGTGAGGTTATTTAAAATCTTCCACTCCAATTAATCACTTCCTGTGTGTGGAGAGATCATCAGACCATGACCACTGTGTCCATGCTCGACACCTGATTTTAATTTGGGCAAATCTTATGTGTGTAAATTAGAGGAGACATAACTGATTCAGCTCCACTTTGTGATTTTGGCTGATAAAATATGCATTTCTGCATTCAATTGTAACGTTTCAGAAGTTACACTCACACCCATTAATAGCTACAAAGCCCCTCATATATAGGTAGATAACAAGCAAAACACAAAAACAAGGTTTTTTTCCCAACAATTTGCATGAGTTATGAAAGTGTCTTACACTGTATTATAGTCTAAATGTATTCACCCTCCTTTTATAGTGCAGTTTAAATATGGCATCTTAAGACTGCTCTCCCTTCTCGCTCTGTTATCCTCACAAGGTCGCAGTCATCATCATCATTAACCTGGTGAACTGTTGACCTGAGAGAGTATGTGCAATTCATTCTGCCCTCTTCAAATTATCTGGCAAATTAGCTCTGCCAAAGTCACAACGAGGCAATTACCTCAATCGTCTGAGAACTCCAATCAGAAACTCATCTCCATGACTAATACACAGACCTCCACCGTACTCATTTTGAGGTAATTTCTTTTCTCTTTTTTGTATTTTTTTATTTTTTTATTTCAGAGTTAAATACGTTTCTCATTCAAATCTCTGGGTCTACTTACTGTAACTACTTTAACTATCATGCATTTTTTTTTACATACATGACAATTTGATTTTATCAGGAAAACTTAATCAGATTCTCAATGTAAACTTGAAGGGTTAAAAGGTTCCCTGCCTCTGCTGCAACATGTTAATCCGTGATCACAATGTTCTCACAAATCTTATTCAGTCTTCCACATTTCTCTTTAATTACTTATTCAACATAACCCTCAAGGCTGTGCCACCATGCTCTTTATTCATTCTTAGTACAGACATTCATCCCTTTGGCCTTCAATCTCCCCTGCCACCTCTTACCTTTCTCTGCCTTTCAGTGTCTCATTTTTCTCCTCATATTTACTCCTTCTTTTTCTCCCTTTCATTTCCAGCGAACTTGCTCCAGTGTAAGAAGAATCATGGCTCCGGTCTATGCAATCCATCCTCTTCCTTCCTCTCAGCTCTTTCCCTCCAGCACTCTTTACTTTTTTTTCTCTTTCCATTCATTAATGACCTGCTTCGACTCTCTTTAACCCCACTAACTTCACCATGCTGGTCTGTATTCAAGTGACAGGTTGATGGAAGCATGTTGCCCTCTGTTAAGCACCACTTGAATGTGATTGGCCTTGAGAGACAGTATGTGGCCTATTGTAGCTCACAGAGGAAACAGAATGTGAAAGAGAGAGCGAGAAAACGTTGAAAAGAAAAAAGTATGTAATGTCAACAACCAGAAAATTATTTGAAATCGGACCTGTATACAGATATTATGTCTATGATGTGCAAAGGTCTTAGTTGGGTTAATCTTTCACGTGCAGCTCCAATTCAGCTTTTCTGTGCAGCAATGAATAAACCATAAACCTTGTAGATAAAACAAAACAATGAGGTCAATTTCATGCCATCCTGTTTGGCAGGAAGTAATAAATGGTTACTTTAAGGGTAAGGAACCTTCTAGACCAGTACTCTAGTACTAAAGAGTCATTTAACACCTAAATAAAGTTTGTCCTCGGCTCTCACAGCCATAAACACAATCAAAATATATTACCATTCATTCATTCCCATTTGGAATGCCGCCCACACACTGAGGGACAGTTCACCCAACCTGTATGTCATTGGACTAAAAAGTCCTTGTTTGTAATCGTCCTCCAGAACGACACAGTTGGCTTTGCAGCCAAGTTTGATGCTGGATGAGAGTCCACACCTCCGAGTCTGAGGCCATGGTTCTCTGCAGGACAACAGGGGAGCTGGATTCTTGCAGTATCACAAGATCAGTCAAGAATTGTGAGATCACAAGAACACAAATCCATCTTGTCAGGCTTGTCCGAACAGCCAGTTGCTTGACCGGATGGTGCATCCAATCGCCTGCCAAGTATTTGAAAGTGCCTGCTTCTGAATGATGCCTGGAACAAACCATCTGGCAGCGTCTGGTTACCTCTGGGTTGGAAGGTAGTTATTACCCCAAAAGAAGGACTTTGAGGGTCTTGTTTACAAGTGGGGTTATTGAAAGGAAAGTGTAAAATTGTCCCCTTGAAGTGGTTAGGACATCTTGCACTTCCAACTAGACACAGTATTAGACCCAGACAACACTGGATAGATAATGTATTTCACCTGGCCTGGTAATGCTTTGGAGCTGGGAAATGTTGCTGGCCCAAAAAAAGCCTTGGTGAGGGAAATATTCTGGTTTAGGTTGGGGGTCATGAAGCAACATGGTTGAAAGCAATCATTCTTGACTGTTGACAGGAGTTAAGAGCAAGGATCTCTGTTGTCAAGGTCTGACATTTTGTTGACCCCTTTAGCACCCTGACCTTTTCACTTTTCATCTATGGCCTCATAAGAACATCACAGCACCTCCATCTTTACTTCCAATGGACAAGCAAACTCCTCATAGAAAGGCCAGAGGAAAGAAACATAGAACCTTCTGTGAGGACAAAACTAACCCTTTATCATTAATGATAAAAAATAAGAATATTTCAAAATCCATTAGATAAAAATAAAACACTGTGTAAAGGTAGATAGTGCCTCTTAGGTCAGCTCGATGCCCCTTTAGTTACTTTCTAACATAAGTGAAGTAAAAGAGCTCCTTTTTTCCTTTTTGTCCTTGGTCCTTAGAGAGTCTGTGCACGTCACCAGAGGCCAGTGACATCTGCCACAGTCTAATGACCACCGAACAGTTCTTCCAGCAAAAAAAAAAA
>CAFUXE010000209.1:490114-510395 GCA_903364295.1 Serranus cabrilla
AAAAAAAAAAAAATGGGGCACCAGTGGAAAAGCAGAGAGTGCATCACTACCCATGTCCAGGTCAACATCATCAGATGAGGACTGGAGAAAGAGCCAAAAGTGGAAAGCCGACATCATTGGGCGGTATTTTATTTGCTCGGGGCAGACGCTGCGGTGAGTCTGGGGCAGAAGGAGCAGCGCCGCATAAAGGAGAGCAGAGATGAGACCATCCTTGACCGCAGGTAATTGTCTCATTTTTCACGTTGCTCTGTCACATGCTGAAAAAGTGGGATGCAAAGCTTTGGCTGGCTATGGGCCAATCTAAACCAAAAATACATATGCTAATACACAAAAACACTATTGTTGATCTACTTCAGGTACAGGTTACCACAGTGGAGAAAGCCAAATACAGTCTTCCCCTTTGTTCATAAATCCACCTTTGTCCATATTCTGCTTTGTTTAAAGTTTACTGCTTTTTCATCCAACCGTTCAATTGCTGTTTTGTTTGTATTAAATATTTGTTTCCACTTTAATTATTTGCAAGATGAAAAAGTTTTTACCAGTTTGAATTTATTGGGACATACTCTAATGCAATGCGTAATTTTTGCTTCAAGCTATAATTTGCCAAATGATTTACTTGGTTGTGGTTTTGTAAATGTAATTTGTACTATGTAAACTTATTGATATAGCATGTATTGGTTATTTATTTATTGAGAAAATAACTGGCAGATTAATTAACAATTAAAATTATTGTTGATTTTTTTTTTTACCACAACGTGTGCTATGCTAATGCATGGGTTTAGTCGTTTATACAGAAAAAAAGAAGCATGTTTAGTGAGTTATCTGGAATACTTTGCTAAGCAGAACCTTGAACAGGAATAAACAATGCTCCACGCTTAATAAGGCACTGGGTTTTACTGAGCTCTCTGAGATCACACATATAACTCACTAAATGTGTTTACTGGAACAGAACCCTGGATTATTCTAACTTTTACACTGTTGACAGAGTAATGCTGTTGTCCTCTACATTAGTTGAATAATTACCTAGTTGGAAATAGTTGTCTGTCAGCAAAGGTCCAATTAGTGCCTTATCACTTCTAGTGTTTCTGTTACTTAGGGATAAAAATGATTTAGTAGGATGGTGGCATAAATATAAGAGAAGGGTGTTTGAAGGTGTTAGCCAAGTGAACAGTTTTTTTGTTGTTTGTTTTTCCAGTCTTGCATTTCATCAGACAACCAGTGCTTTTACACTACCAGCATTTGTCTGTTGAGGCTTAATGTTGTCCCACAGTGAATGGCTTCTACTCTGGTTTACTATCAGCCATTATTTAAAATCCAAATGAAAACACATTGCTGACACTTAAATAATGCAATCTCAACCTTAATGGTAGCCACAGGGTATGGTTATGAAAACTGATTAATGACATGTGGTATATGTTATGTTTCATACAGCGCCTGTGCTCCTGTGAGTACATATTTCATTTATGGCATGACAATTATTCATAACACCCACCTGCAACACCTTAATATTAAATTACTCAGACTTCCTTATGAACAACAATATAGAGCGCTTGTACAGGCAGCATATTACGACTCATATTTATGTTTTAGACTGTCCTCTGCCGCCAGCTTGCTGATGTGGTGGTAGTAATTGATGGTAATGTGGAGTTTAAATGGCGGATGTCACGCTTGGGATGGATTGAAATGGGTTTCACCCAGGAGAACGGGGTTTGTGTCCCATGTGAAAACAAAAGTAAACAACTTTTTACATTACTTTGTTTTTTTACGTAACTTACATGGCTCACGTCACCCTCCTAAATACAACACTGGCGGCATTTCTGCACATTTATTTACTTTTTAACTGTCTTTCATAGCGCCTAACCAGGGAGTTTTTTGCACTAAACCTAAGTTTTGAAGCATAATTTCTTTTTTTTTTTTTTAACTCTATGCATGTATAGTGACATGTGTGCTATATTCAGGACGCTCCACTGTTACATGAACTACGAAATGCTCATGTGTCATTTTGACAAACACTCGATGTGTCGTTATGGGTGGTATTGACAAACGGTCTATTCCATTGTTTGAGTTGGAGATCTGATTGAAAAAACTTGAAATGTTTATGAAATTATCTTGGTTAAAATGTCAATAGCAGCTGTGTATATGTGCTTGCGCCTGAGAAAATATTATTCTACAATGATCTGTAATTGTCCATAATTTTGTCTAAATTCTTTATATTAGTCGTTCTAAATTTGGACAGCATCATTTCTGTGTTTGATGGGTACAGTTTGATTGATGCTGTCTATTTGGGGTCTCTCCCATGATTTATCTTCATATGAAAGGCACACAGACAAAGGAGAAGAGAGTGACTCCTAAAATAGTGCTGTTTTATAACAAACAGCATGCAACAGTGGACATGACAGCTTCCCACTCCTCTCTCCCCTTCAGCTATAAGTTAACAAAGAATGAAGACTGTTAAGAACTGGGAAGCTTTCACAGCACTCTCACACCAAATCCCAGCCTTATCTAATGTTACCTTTGAGTTCCTAAAAGGGACTAAATTTAATTTTCCAACACAATACTTTTGGATCTACTGTCATTTATTGTAAGGTGAGAACAACTAAGCATTTATTAATGAGAGAGAGAGAGATATTCCTCGGGCAAGCATGAGTTTGCATATGGGCTATTATTGCTATGCCTACAATCACCAGGACCCATAGTGGATTTGAAAATGAATGATAAAGAATTCTGTTTTCTGCTTAGCATACAAAAAGAATTGCTGCAGCTGTGACCTTGTTGAAGGTCTATTAAATATGAATAGTCATATTCAGTGGATCCAATCAAAGCACTGCTCGCACTTGCCGAATCCTGCTTGTAATGCATATCTGTCAGACACTGCAGGTGAGATGAAGTGAAAAAACAGTGATGAGAATATTGAAATGAGTGTTAAACAACAATACCGGTAATTATATATGGCTTTCAGGCTGCACCTGTCTGTCTTTGCTGTTTTTCCTGCTATATAATGATCTTGGTGATTAACGCAGACTTTGGATGAATACTTTGTATCACTCAGCATACTTTGCTGCTGAATGTGATTCACATTCCGAGCATCCTTAATGGGGAACTTAAGATGCAAACACAAAAACATGGGAAATCAGGCACCAGACATGGTTGTTGTGAGAGATGTGAAGCGAGGAGACAGAGGAGTTTATATTGGTAGAAACAAATAGTAGTCATGAAGTAGCTGGTGTCTGCTGATGTTCACCAAATAGCCTCATAGGGGAAAAACAGTCCTGCCAGCAAGCCTAGACTGGATCTTTGTTTCTAATAACTGAAAATGTTGAATTTAATCACCCATTTTCCTATGCGTGATATGTCTGACAAGTTGCCTTTCAAGTTTTTATACATTGATTTTCTTCATCAATGTGATATTAAAGTGTTAACTGCTGATCTTAGAATGTGCCATATGGCAGATTTGGGGACTTTTTCCTAGTTTATAACATGCCACATTATATTCCAAGTTAATGCTGTGCAGATGTGTTTGCCGTCTTATAGCACTGCTAGGACCGTTTCGTTCGTGTTGATTTTTGCAAATGTGTCTGAGAGATGTTGAGCGTAAATTAAGCTTATTGGCTGCTGGTTGTAGGTTCATATTCCCATCTAACACACTGCCAGATTGCAAATCAATACTTGCTAATGTGTCAAAATATTCCTTTCACATCTAATTTGTCCATTCCAAAGTATTTAATAATATCTGTCATTACTGCTTCTCATAAAACATTAAAATATAAAGCTCTGCAGTTTTCTCTGCAGCCCTGGCAGATCTATTATGCAGTCCAATGAGCATGCACATATAGTGGGCCCGGATAATTAGAGCGCTTAACAAACATGTCATATGACAGTCCACTCCTAAGCTGGCACTCACCTTTCTCGGATTACCTAAATGCTTAACTAAACACCACATAAAATCACTCAACTGGAGTAAATGTTTATTTTGTTGCCAGGAGCTTATAAATGTCCTTCTCAGCTGATTATTTTTTCAGAATGGAGGGACATATTTACAGATAGGGAACATTCCCGTGGTGTCTTGAGGGTGTGATTTGGATATATAAAAGCAGCTCAGAATATAAAAGAGAGCAAGGCGCAAAATGAATAAAATAGTCATTTTTTTCTGTAGATCTTGCTTACTTCTGCTCAAGCTAAACAATACCAAATTGGACACTTGAAGGATTATATTGAAAGCATGTTTTTGGGAGCACACTGGCATTAAAATATTTCATCCACTAGAGGGCGGCAGTTAGTGAAGGCAATATGGTCACTGACGCAATAATATGAATTCGCAATATAAATTCCAGATGGTGTTCCGGATCACCGATCACCAAAATCTAATCCCCTGTTCCTTGTCCCAATACACACATTGTCAGAAAATTTCATCCAAATCTGTGCAGTATTTTTTTTGTTTTTTTACACAGACAGACAGACAGACAAACAGACAGACAGACAGACAGACAGATCTTGCAGGGGTAAAATAATGTATTCTTTTTATTTCGTTTTTTTATACAAAGCATCACATGCAAGCAGAAGAGAGAAGAAAGGATGCAATGTGATGCTTTTCAAATAAGGGTTTCGTGAAGTTAATCTGCATATTTTTTGTGTGAAAAGGATCACCATCATCAGTTCATCAAGGATGAGTGCTCATCATTATTATAATTTGGTTTGAATGAGACAGTGATGAAAATAACAGGCCCGCAGTGCTGACGGTGTTGCAGTGTAAAGAATTGTGTACAAGTACGAGGAAGGAATGACATTTCATTGGCAGACTTATTTCACTGTGGAAACAATGCTGCTCTACAACACTTTATTCTCTAAGCCACAACCAAGGTTTCTTTTCTTAGCATTGCTGAATAGTTTGTTACCTGGGTGATAAGAAATTCATTCATTTTTATATCCTGTTTGTCTGTATAGATGGCTATCTTATCAATTTTACATTTCACTTTAACAGGAAGACTACTCAATTCCATGATTTGCCTTCAGCAATATTCCTATGTCACTCTACATTCAAGACAAAACTTTTTTTATCTGCTACCAGCAAGGAAACAAGACAGTAAATTTCATCAAAATGTAATCTCTGTGCTGCCTGGGAGATGGATTTGGAGCTAACACTCTGAGTTTTGAACTAGAAAATGTGCCCTAATGCGCACAAAATCATCCTGGGTGTTGCTGTAACCATTAACTCTGTTGGGTACTGTGAAATCCCTCTTTTTTTCTTCACCAATTGATTCTCGATGGAGCTGTCCAACTCGCTGCAATTTCATATTAGGCAACTTACAGTCTCTCAACTCTTGTTTATTGCTTTGGGAAAATAAAGTCAATTTTAATAGAACAACTCACACAACACAGGGGCATAGTTATGGGATATGAAAGTTGAAATTAGGTTACAGTCACCAACTTCTGGCACACATCTGCCTGCCTCTTCCTCACAGTGAGTCTTTTTGTTGTCAGTTAATATTCATAGTGTTCGCTGTAGTCATGGAAAGTTCATCATGTTTATTTATCAGTTTTATGAAATGATTGTTTCCAGGTAGCAGAATGTGTTGGATTGGTAAACAAGCACTGCTCAACTTGTGGATATTTCTGATGTTTTTCCAACTTGTAGTGTCAATAGTGTATTGTTGAATCTAACAACAACTATGAATAATTTAAACCAAATATTTGCATGCAGCAAAAATAAATACATCATATAAATATTTGACCAGCTGCAGTCATTACCTACCAGCATACACTAAAGGACAGTACGGTGCTTTCTATGAAATTAAATCAACTTTATTAAAATGGCATTGTACACATAGTTCAAAGGTGCTTTACAGAACACACAGGAAAACAAAATAAAAGAGAAGAAGTTCGGAAAAATAGCTTTTGGAGATAATACTGGGCTGCATGGAGCTTAAGTTCGCTACCTCACTGATTTGTTCTTTGTGTTACTTATGGAGACGCTAAAAGATCTGTTGGATAAATATGACAAAAAACAGTTTATTGCTGAGCTGGAGACCAATGCCATAAATTAGTGGTCTGCATAGATGACCAATTTGCAGAGATATTTCAAATGATTGATTAGACTTAAGTTTATCTACATTTTCACTAACCTGGTTTACAACTGTGCTCAGGTAGAAGAAGGTTCTTTGTTGTAAAACAACCACTTCTCAATTTGGAACAGAATATTTTCCCATGAGCTCATGGCCTCTAAGCAGTCATGTCACCAGCCTTTCCAGCGTTGCTCCGACTATCCCAACTAAATGTGTCCCACGCTTAACGATGGCACTTTCAGGTCACTGTTTCTGTATTCACACACTTCTTCATTTTCTTCACTTCTACAGTAGCCATTAGCTTCTCACGCCAGGTGGAAATCAAGGACTTCCTGCTCCTCGAGCAATGACGCTACAATAGTGCCAACAGGGATATCGCTGTTTCTTTTCTAAATAGTGTAACAACCCTCAGGCCACTGCATGACCCAACACCAAACAGGACGTCCAACAAATAGGATACCCTTGTTGGCACAGGGGAAGCCCCTTTGCTTGAGGGCCATGAAGTCTTGGGGTTGCCCTAGTACTAAAGGTTGTATTTTCAACACTAAGAATTACAAAGTGAAAACATCCCTGAGGACAATGCTGCTGAGAGGAGAATCTGACTGGACTGACTTGTTCTCGCCTTCCTTTTTCAAGGTCCAGTGTGAGTCCAGGCGTTGCCTTTCCCAGGATACAGAAAAGCTTGAGTGATCATCTGGATCACCAAGTTAATTCTGTCCCTCGGGAAAAGTACAAAGCCCTCATATCTAACATTAAGCAACTCCCATATTCTGCCTTTTAACAGCCGCACTCAGCATGTAGCAGGTATTTTTTCTTCACAGTGACACTTTGAATCTAACGGTAGTGGCAGTTTGACCTTCTGTGCCCTCTTCACAGGGAGAATGACAGCTTGGAACAGGACTGAAAATGTCACTCCTGTCACTCCTGGGCTCCGGCCATTCAGACTGGGTTGTACACTAATTCAAATATACAGACGCCTGATTTACAGTATCTGAACAAAAAGAACAATCTGTATTCAATGGTACGTTCTTGCAATTGGTTGTTAGGGGATGTAACAGGATTACTGATTAAAATTCAACACCTAAGGCTTTAAAAGATAACAGTAATAGTGAAATGCCTGAAAAAAATATTCTAGGCTGTGCCTTTTTAGCCGAATCAAAGGATATTTAAGACTTTGTGACTTTCAACTCAAGTACAGTCAGCTCAGACAATGCCAAGGCAAAAAGATAAGCATGGTATCTATGACCAAAGGGTCTAGTTTGTGTTACAGCGTTGCCATTCCCAAAAGTGTTTCTACGCTCAGTTGGGTGAAATTACAGTTTATGTTCAATGGAAGGGCGCAAAGTTCAAGAGAAATAAAAGACAGTTTGGTGTGGGAGAAAGCTAGATGTGGGAGGTTTTTGTTCCCTTCAGGTAACTTCAACTTTCTTGGCATAGGAAGTAAAGAAAAAATACCTTTTTGTTGAGAAGTTGATTTAATCTTTAGAAGTGCCGATAGAAACACAACACACATGTGTTCAGCAAAGGATATTCCCCTGCGGAGTATCTTGTGGAGTTTGTTGCCATGGGTGAGTTTTCTAAAACTTTCATTGATAGACAGGATATCATCGCTGCAGAGGAAACAGGAATCAAGAACAGGTTGGTACAGCAGGTTCAACGGTTTCCCTACACACATACGACCTCTGAGTGTTTGACTGCAGGGAAAGTCAGCGAGAGGCTCCACCATTCTCCTCCACCGTACGTCCGCATGACTAATGAAGTAAGCCAAGAAGGCTGGGGCACGACTCGCGGAGAAAGATTAAGAAAGAAGACAAAAAGCCTCCTCTTCGGAGAGAGAAATCTTACTCTTGTTCAATCTGCCCACATTACCTTGCGCTGTTATCCGATATAAAGAGACACACAATGCTGGTCAGTGTTGATGTGGTAGTGTACAGAGAGAGAGAGAAAGGACAGCAGCCTGTGAGAGAGGGTGGGGTGAGGGGGTTGTGATTGAGCCACTGAAGTGATTGTCTCCCAAACAACCCTGATTAAAAACTGATGAATCAAGTACCATCATCAAGCAGACATGGAGGGTGTCCATATTAGATTCAATGTTAATGAAGAAATCAGAGCATGGTCGAATGTTTTTCTTACCAAATAGCAGGAGACCCAAGTACACAATGAGTCATTGTCTGCATTAATGGTGTTAATATAATTTAAGGGGCCTTATTGTAACAGTTCATATTTATATCAGTTAATGTTTCATGCAGAATTATTCAGTGTTTCAGTTTAATTTTAAGTGTAGTTTTAAATTATTCTCTTTTTTTATTTTGTTTTATATATTTTATTATTATTGTATTATTATTTAGTATTTCAAGGCCTGTTGTTGCCAGTATTTTGTATTCATAAATTAATTATTAGAATAATTATCTCAATTCATGTTTCATGCAGTCTTTCTTAAATTATTTGATTTCAATTTTTGCTTTTTAAGTGTTTTCAATTTTCTCTCTTTTTAAAAAAAGTATTCATTAATATGCTGTGTTTCGTTTTAGTTTTTTGTGAAGGCCTGCCTGCAAGAAAATGTAATTTTATATTACAAATAAATGTTTCAATATGATTTTAGATGTCAGATTTAGCATTATATTTACTGTAAATTTAGTATAAATATTCTCATATTATGTGTATTTTATTAATTTGTGACTTTAATTTTGTTTTGGTTAAGGCTTGCCGCTGGCCCTTATCAAGAAGAACATATAACAATAATTAATACTTTCGCTATAAATAAAATGTGTTTACGTCACACAATGACCTGCGGCAGGTGAAAGGCCATCACGTCACGTGCCCTCCGTTCGGCTAACGTGCAGCTGTGACGCAGGACGCTGCAGACACACAGCGGGAACGTTCAGCTGGTGAGTTCTGTGTGATTGATTATTACGTTTTATTTACAGCGTCATTGTGTAACATAATCTCGTGAACTGGTCGCTGTGCACTGGTTGGTGTTATTGAGGTCACGTGTGCTGGTTAAAGTTGTTGTGTTGTTGATGATGTTACAGTGAGCAGGGACAGAGTCTGTGCAGCTCTCAGTCATCCCGTGGTTGTTCAGTCACCTGTTGGTTTGTGTGAGCTCAGTGAGTCTGTGCAGCTCTGCAGGTAGCATCCTGGATTTAAACTAAAATTCTGTATTAGCTGTAATAAGATCACGTGTTTGATGCATGCATTGAAACTTTTTGATGTGGCCGAAACTTTTAAATCCGCTTTTTGTGTTCAATCTCCTCATTCTTCAGTACTGACCTGTACCTGAGCTTTGTAATACTGTGTATATGTCTGCGTACTCAGAAGATAAATAGGTGTAAGCCATGTATCTATGATATGTGCATCGTATGATAAAACATCTTAACATTTTCTAAGTAGTGTGTTTTAAAGTTTTCCACACTGTTGTCATACTAAGGAGAATGCAGTCTACTACATTTAAGATCAGGTTTTAAGTTTCGGATATAACTTATATTAGTGATTGAATTACCCACTTTTCACCAGCGCCAGCGGATGTAGTGCAGGGGGTAAAGTGTTAACTAACCTCTGTATGTACTGGGTCGAGACATCTAATGATATCAAATGTACTAATATTTTTGAATTATCCGTCATATTATTTTATCATGAGAGCGCAGAGCAGCTAACAGGATGTTCTGGTTTTGAGTGGAGGTAAAGAAATGTATGCTTTTTAAGTATTAACTTGGTAAGCCGGTTACTTATGATCTCATGCTTTTGCTTTAATTACTTTTAAAATCAGTTATGTTCATCCAATTTGGAGATTATTTAAGTTCTTAAAATAATAATTCTAAACACTAACTAACAATTTTTATGAGAAATACATTTCCAAGAAAGATTTTTCTACAGTGTGACATCTTTCTATCAATCATCTCAAAGGACTTTGTTGACATTCGTGATATTAGCCGAGCATGCTGCTATGATAACATTTTAATTTCAATAATATGGGACCTTCAGTACTGAAACACTTAACACTTTTCAACAAAAGCCACCTGAGATTCTGCTCATTCCTTCACTCTGAAAGGACTTTAGATAACAATAGAGAAAAAAACTCCCTGTCTGGGGCCTTGCTTTGAAAAGTTGAATAAAGAAACTCACAAGAACTCAAACATATCTCACATTCCTCTATTCACTCTGTCACAGCAGCATTCATACAGTGAGGGGGCCCGGAGTGGCTGGTATTCAACCAGCTCCGGCATATCTTCTCCTCCATGTGCTATTTTTCTGGGATGTTTTGTAGTCGGACCTTTTGTCGACATTTACCTGCTTTCAGGGGCATCGTGTAAGAGATGTGTGTGTGTGTGCCGTGATTACTCTCCCAGTGAAGTCCATTAAAGACCATTGGATATCTGATTAAATGTCTTAGGAGAATCTACATAATTACTCTAACTGCACAATGATCTGATTGTGGTTAAGTTTATGAATTGTTGGGGTGAAGAGCCATACAATCATCATCAGCCACCGTGATTAACCATAATTCCAATCTTCCAATCAATACACCCAGACAGAAGATTAGTGGATAATGCACTTAATCACAACGCTGATGTTTAACTTTGGAGTCTGACAGAAAAAATATTATCATTAAGGTGTGTTCATTATTGTAATCAGTCACTTGTGACTCTTGTTTGGCTCGGAAGGAAATACGGCTTAATGTTTGTGGATTAATTTTCCTTCCTGTCTTCTCCACTGTTCCTTTCTACTCATTTGTCACATTGCAACTGGAATAACAGAATAAAGAAAGAAGCCAGTAAGTTATCAACTGCACGGTTCCACAAGTAATAACAGCACCTGTGGCTCTCAATTAAATAATTTCTCCCTGATGACATTTTAGCTTAACTCTGCTGTGTCTAAACAGGCTTTAGCGGCTTTAAATTGGCCGTTTGATAGCACGATCACACTTTATCCTCTGATAAGAGGGCACCTCCAGCCCATGACAGCAATGTCTCACCAAAATGGGTCATTTCCTGCTTTAATTTCACACTCATTTAATTTTGACCCTTTTTGAACTCCCAAAGCTTGAGATATGAGCATTCTAAATATAAACACTGGCTACAGAAACATGTTAAAGTGTCCTCAGAGAGATAGGGCCGAACACTCGAGTGTATGACGCACATGTGGGCTCTTTTGTTCCAATCCTCATAAGCACAGACTCGCAGATGTTGAAGACAAAGTGTTTGCTTCCTCCTCCGCTCTCATGTGGGACATATAAAACCGGCCAGCAGCACTGGTAGACGGCACACAAACTCAATATTCTTCCCATAAATCTTTCGCTCTCTTAATAGAGACAAAGCGCAAGTGAGCATCTGGGTCGCAATTCCATTGAAGGGATGGAAAATTTGTTTTTCTTTGCACCTCAAATGCTCTCCTAGTTGGGGGATCAATTTATCGTGCAAGCAAATTATCTTTTTTTTTCTTTTGCTTGACTGTGGCATGGTAAAATGAAATTGCGGTTTTGACATATACTGTAAATTACAGACTTGTGATAAAAGATAGTTGTCCAGAAACTGAATCAGTGGGAGTTTCCATTCTCTGCCGAGCGGAGCTGTTTCCTTCTCTGTGGTGGTTTGACTGCAGAGTGAAGGCAGATCGGGGCCGTTGTTCTGGTTCAAAGCAGGCAACAAAAACCTTTCTCTTCCTAAGTGTTGTTTGGGAAGATACTCCAACAACTCTCAAAGAAATAGATGAATAACCTTGCCTCTTTTTTGTGTCAAATATTGTTACTTCCCTTCTGAGCCTGCAAACATCACACTGTAAGAAAATGGATCCACCTGACATGCTTCTGTGCATTGAGAAAAATACGTCGCACTTTATTTTTCACCTCCGTGTTTGTCATTCAGATTATCCTGCGTTCCACACCGTCTTTGTTTTGCAGCCACTACAAATCAAAACGACCTGTCCCATAATTCAGTGCAGCTGAAAAAGGGTGGGTGTGATTTATTTCCTGTAATTAGCATAGAAAAGGAAAAGGTGTGTTATAGAGAGGAGCAGAGGAAGATGAGGCCTTTTGAATGTGACATTCCAGGCCTGGTTCACTGGTTTAACTGAAGCCACATAACAGCTCTCATATAACCTTTTCTTTTTACTGTATCACTATGGCGACTGCTGAGGTAAGCAGTTGATCTCATTAAAACAGGAGCTTAGGCTGACAACAGTTTGGAAGTTGTCCTTGAGAAAGAGAAACGGCAGCCTTGGAATGCCGCGTAAGTCTCATGACAAAACAACAGCTTTCTGGCAAATTTCCGCCTTTTTTCAACCAACCTTTGAAGGGTTTTGTATCCCGGGTGATTAGCATGATAATGAGATTCAGGAGGACACCGTACAATGCAGCAGGGCAGACCTTGATACCCTGCAAGATGAGCCTGTAGTCCCGGCTTCTCTTTGTAAGTTCCTGATACTCTTTGTATGCAGTGTCTAAGGCCATGAGCTGTAAATCCAAGATGCTTTAAATTCTAGTAAGACACCCTCAGAAATCATGGCCAATATTTAACACAAGGATCACATTAGTTATGTTTTCATCCAACCATGGGCAGAGCTTTCCATAATGCTCACTCAAGTGCAGCTGGCTACTGTATTAGGCTGTAACATTAAGGATTCTAATAATTTTTTGTTTTGTTTTTATTCACTACAGTGTGTATATTTTTATTTATTTATTTATTTTATAGTAATTGACAGCGATGAGAAGTTTAAATGGTGGACGCCGCACTCCTGGAGTGTGGGAGGGGTGGTGTGAAAACAAGAGTATATTTTTAACATAGCTTACGTTGTTTATGCAAGTTACTGAATTATTACTATTGAAATTGCAGCCTTTTTTAGAACCGCAAACCATACGTGTATGTATATTAACGTGTGTGCTATCTTTAGAACGCACTGCTGTACCGCGAGCCTCGAAACACGAGCAACAAGTCACGGTACATACATGTGTCGTAATTGGTAGACGAACTGACGAATCACCTACTCTGAAATGTTGTTGGTATATGGGAGAAATGTAATTTCCATAGGCTAACGACATGCCACACAGGTGTTTATTAGCCTAATCAAGCTTTCCGTAGGATCTTAAAAAGTCTAAAATCCAATCATCTGATTTTTAGGCCATAAGCTAGTATTAAAAAGTGACAGAAACTGTAAAAATGTTTGAAATATGATTGTGACAGGTCTTATAAAAGGATTGAATGATGTGTCAGCGTTGATGGGATGCATTCCTTGTAATTATGCACAGCATGCATCTGTAAACTCAAACTTGACCCCTGATGTGGGTATTTCCAGGACAGACTCCACGTCTGCACTGACCACACTTATGTACGATGTTGCATCTGTGTTGACAGGCCAACCATGTAAGGACATTCTTATTATGCTTTAAGAACCTTCAGTACCAAGATACCTGGCATGGAGCCACGACTATATAAGATCTTCCTGTCACTGTATTCCCTCATTCATTCTGCTGCATGCCAGAACTGAAGCTGACGCCGTGTGGATTAAATGTGCATTAAACGCCACTTCTCCGCTTCTTCTCCTCATTCATCAACTCCCATCAAAAATGCATTCTATCAGGTGTGTGTCTGATCCACCAAAAAACATATATTTTAGTGAGAAATCGTACTTTTTTGAAACAGATCAATCTTGCTCCCACAGTCTGCTGCCACTGAAATAGCGCATCAGAGGGAGATGGAGCGAGTTGAGCGACAAAATCTTTATGGATTAAATTGGTTGTGGATTCATGCAACAGATACGAAGAGCAGAAGTTTATCTCCCTTATTTCTGAAGAGCCAAGTTCACAAATATCACTATATTTTATGATCTCTACCTTTAATGCATTATATACCCCGGTTATTACAAAATACTGGTCAGGTAAATTTAGCATAATAATTGGCATGTAATCTTTGCTCTTTCTATGAACTGTAATTTTGGCCTTACTTCTTTTTAAATTTGGGACAAACATTCACTTGGACTCAAGGATGACTTGATCAGATTTTGGTGATAAAGATAAAAGGTCACTGTGACCTCACAAAGTACGTTTTGGCAATGAGTCAATAATTAAAAGGCTCATTTTGAGAACATTTTATACAAATGTGTAATAGGATGAGATGATGGAGAAATCATATTTTAAATAAAGGTTAAAGGTCAACTTCATTGAGATGAACTGAATAAAAAACACTTTTCCGGCCTTCATCCAATGCCGGATCTCAGGAACAGAATGGAAGTGTGAATCTCTCACCATTGTTCACATTAACCTTGCGTGCCCTCTTTGAAACCGTGCAGATTGTATAGATCTTCTGTGCTGCAGCGTTGAAAATGTGTGTGAAGTATTCACATTTTAGAATTTGCAGCGTCCCTGCAGAAAGAATCTGAAGCATTGTTTACTCTCATGGTTACAACTTTGTTGCACCGTCTCCCATGCAATAAATCCTCTGTACTGAAATAGTGGCTATTATTTACTGGAATCATTCATGTCAATGTAGTGATTATTTGCAATTAACCCAAAAATTAAATAATACATTATACTTAATGTCTAATCTTATGAGAATAAACAGATTGAAACAGGTGAAAATCGGTGCACAATCCAGATAAAAAAATGTTTATTTTCATACCAGTTCAGTAAAATGACTATATTGGCCACCATATTGGTTAATGGGTCAGGCTCTAGGTTGTATAGAATAAGTTTTGGCAATAATGCCTCTATATTCATCTTAAAAAAACATAAACCACAAAAAAGACCACAAACAGCTGAGACTGTGTCTTGAAGTGTTTCCCATAGTGGCAGATCACACTGTGTTTGTCACATTAATGCATCCACAGTAAACAGATTCTAGTCCTGCACTGTGTGTGTGTATGTGGTAACAGCTAAGAATGTTGTAGCTGCTGTTTACTCTCAGGCTGCTGGCATTCCCACCTGAGCTTTAACTGCTGTGGCAGAGTTTTATCAAAGATGGCCGTCATGGTCAGGGTCAGCTCCCCACGGGAAAGGGAGGAGGGTAATCTTGTTAGAGGTGTTATTATCACCTCTGACAGCTACACACATACTGTGACCATCTCAAATACAAGCGTGTCAGCTTGAGCCACTGAGTCCTGCATTTTGCTAAAGTGTATTTTTTATTATTTGGAATCTTCTGACATTTGGAAATGTCACAAAGAGACATAACTCATACGTTCCCTGCTCAGTATTTTAATACATATTTCTGGACAAACCTGTGACACTTGAATAAAAACAGGTCAAGTTCAGTTTATAAGTCAGACATTACATTTAGCTGCAGTTTGTTTGGCAGAACTGGTTGAATGTTCTTTAATAATGACTACAAGAATACAATCTGAATATTTTATTCTGAAACTTTAGCTGTGTTTTTCAGCCGCTAATCTGAATAGTAATTATGTTGACAGACGGTTCAGTGCGGTGGATAGGCGCCACGGAGACCTCATCAGCTTTTCACAAGAGATGTTTATATAACTACACGTAACGCTTCAGATACCTTCTGGAAATAACAGCTTGCCTGCAATCAGAGCTTAAAGCTACCTTGACAGTATCAACCTTCTGGGACTTTGACACTGCCTCCTCATTTAATGTTGAGTGACACGCAAGAAGCTAAATAAAATTCATCATTTTAAGTGTGCTCTCATGAGCTGTGGAATTAGAACTAAATACACTTTACTGACTCAGAGTTTCCAAAGTGCCTCATGAATTTGTATCGGAGGGCCTTCATGAATTGTAAGTGTTTTGTATAAAAAACGATTAAAATGTAGATGTGAGTCCTGTGGCCATAGATGGTGGTTGACTGGCAGGTGTCACTACACAGGAAATGGATCAGGATAAACTAAAAGGTAGTTTTACAGTACAAAGTGTATTAAACTACAGATACACCACGGAGTGGGAGTGAAGTATTGTTTTGGGCGGCGGTGTCTGTCTGTCTATCTGTCTGTGTTTCCGCTGCATATACATCCTCTGGCCAACAGAGGGTGCTGTGGGGTGAAGTCTGCCATCTCTGATTGCCTTGTTTTAATAATGACAGACAATTCTGAATTCTGACAGATTAATTAACTTTGTTGATGCATCATAATTAATGCAGTTATTAATTTACTTTTTTTCTACATTTACATTACATTTTTCGGCTTTTATTGATAGTAGTAGTAGACGGAGTGAAAGGGGGAGACAGAGGGGAAGACACGCGGGAAAGGGCTCCAAGTCGGACTCGAACCCGGGTCGCCGAGGACAACGCCTCAGTGGGGTGCACCACTGCACCCCCAGAATTATTAATAGTTATTCACACTCCTGTCCCAGCAAGTGGCATGTGTATATTTATTAGCTATTGTATAGTCTCAATTTCAAGAGCAAAACCTTGTTGTCCAGCTGGTTGGTCAGCTCTGTGCGCGCTGTTGGAATACACAGCTGTGATATAGCATACACTAGAAACATGTCATGGAAGCTTTATGTTTTTAAAAGCACACTAATTGTGATGGGTAGGTGAAAAAGAGAGGGATTGGTGTGGTGGCTGATGAAGCACAAGCTTTATTCACCTCTTTCCTGTATAGGGACAGTGGTTTTGCCATTAAAAATGGTGATCTCACTGTCGCTCTGTTCAGCTTTTCTCCCTGTGCCCTTAAAAGTGCATGTATCCCTGCAAGATTTTTTTGTTATTAATTATGATAAAATGAGAAATGCTATTTATATCTTATCATTTAAAAAAAAAAAGTCAGATAACAATAGATTATGACAGAAGTTTTATGAACCTGTCTGTCAAAATGACAACGGAAAAGTCTAACACAACCTCTGGTGAGTTGAGCTGCTAGACAGAGCCGACTTACTGCTTTCATAGGGGAAAAAAAGGTTAGCATCACTGGAGCTTCAAAGCTCTGCCTGCTACAGAGGACTGCTGGCTCCACACACACACACACACACACACCCTCGCCTGTTGGATCAGGGAGGATGAGTGATACACCTTCCCCCGCTCACTCACCTGCAGAAGTCGGCCACTAGCCGCGCCACAGTGACACAGAGGAGGCCGAAATAAGCTAAGCTTCTCCTAAATGAATCAAACCTCAACCACAATTTGATTACATTTTTAATTGGATCTGTTTTAGGTCTTTGACTTTGATACGGATATACATAGAAGTGGATTTGTATTCATTTTTGTGGCATATCTTGTCAAACAGATGCACAGAATGAACAGAGATGTGATCTAAAAGGATTAAAAAGGCTTTAAGAACAAACACAAACACATAACTGATATGACCCAGGAGACAAGTGTTTGTGTCCATGAAACCAAAAGTCAACTTTGTTATTTGAAGTTATGTTAGTTAACTTCCACATGTAGCCTGAGCATAGCTCCATGTCAGGCGTCGCATCACCTATGTAACGACCTCACTTTTGGAAGTTATTTGATTTTTGTCGATCTCCTGCCAGACGTAGTGGTGCTTATTTTGAAAATGCTCCTGTGGGTCGTATCAGGGAGTAAAAATAAACAACCTGTTGTCCAGTGTTTGGACATGTTGCCATCCTCATCACCCTGGGAGCATTATAGAAAACGAAGATATTTCCATCTGCTTTTCAGCTCGTTGACGTGACATATTTTGCGATGCACACTCTCTGTCCACTGGTGGGAGTGTGCTCACCCCCTGTGTGTGCGTGCATGTGTCTGTGTGTCTGTGTGTGCGTGTGCATTGGGGCAGAACTATGCCGAGCATACTACAGAGAGGAGAGGATAATTGTAAAGGCTTGACCAGACAGAAATGACATGCCATGGTGTAAATAAGATAAATAACATAAGGCTATTTAGTTTGTTTGATAGAAGGACAAGACCTGTTCTATAGGAAAGGTGACCTTTAATGACTCCTGTTATGATCTGGCACTAAATAGAAAATACAATAAATAAAATTAACTTGACCTTCGAGGGGGGGCAGGGCACCCCCCTGATATAATGGTAGGAAAAACACTGTTGATTTAATGCAGATAGATGAAAAGAACATGAAAAAATGCATGTGCGATATGTGAAATATGTTTTCCAATATATAGAATAATATCTGACTGACATGTTTTTCTGTAAAGGTTCCATGTCATGTCTGAAGTGAAAATGAGCACAATTTTCTGCCTGATTTCTGTCTTTGGATGAATGCTGTTCATTTTCATAATTGATTGGTCTGCAGCCCACTGCAGCAATAACTGATGAATTCTTAGACTGACTCTGTACTGTTTTTAAAGACAAATATGATGCAAAGCTGCCCTGTAATGAGGCTTTTATGAGTGGTGGTGACCCATTAATCCTTTATTTAACATTAAATAAGGCTCTTGAGAATAGGGGATGTAAATGTCTCTCAAAGAAAGGTTATAAGTTGACTGAGTGGTAAGTCAATTTTACAGGCAGGCTGCCACCTTATTCACTCGGTGAAACTACAGAATTCAATCAGGAGCCAGATTTTAAGAGGCAAGGACAAGGTTTTAAAACCCACAGCCTATACCAGCGTTTGAGGGTGGAAGGAGCTTTCTATTTCCCATGAGAGATCTATAAAAATGTCTCACGCCTGCCGTCCAGAGCCACGAGCTGATTGGCACGCTCTCTGCAGAGTTAGCAGCTAATGAAACACACACATGTAGACCCAGTGCCAGATATGCCTAACTCCACAGCACGCTGGTGTGACTCATGAAGACTGACACCTACATCTAGCAGCCGGGAACAGCTTGTATGATTTGTGAATATATTTGTTGGGATTCGATAGATACACTTTCTGCATTTGTGTTTCAGTGTATGTGTGTGTGCACATTTATTTGCCTGTGAATGCACAGGTGTATCAGATAGAACAGGCACACAGTTGTGTATACACAGTCATTTTACATCTCTATCTGATGCTTTAACAAGTTGAGTTGTTATTCTGACTGCAGTGTGAGCGCTCGCTGGCTCAGATTGGGATAACAGATTGCCTTGGGTGTTTGGGCGCTATGATTGCTATTAAATCCAGTTTGATAAAACTGATCCTCTTCTCACCTCTGATAGGCTGAGGCACATTGGAAGCCATTGTAATACAACTGATAAAGATACCTGGGACACCAGAGGTCCGTATGAATATTAATACTCGAAAAAGAACATTGAACAGACTATGTTCATTGGTAGCTAAGCAACTGTTTGGTGTTTGGCTGCTTTCACTAATTACAGTAATTGTGCCTATTCATTGCATTCAATGTTTTCTTTTTGAATTCATGCAAATCTGACCACTGGAGTCTATTTATTTTCTATAATCATCATGTGTGACCCCGCTAAGCTAATACATTCATAAACATTAGCTTTGGCACCTTTAGGACACTATTTGCAAATATAAATGATCATATGCTTTGTTTACCTTGGATGTTGAGCAAGAGGTAAAAGATTACTGTGAGTCACTGTGCTTCCTGTTCTTACTTCCTTGTCCAACAAGATCAACATGGTTGCCAGAGCACAGGACTGGCTCTTTCTGAAGCTAAACTAACCAGCACCTCGCTGTCCAACAGAAAACAGGCCAACTGTGTGTCACCTTGTCTGCTTCATGTTTTGCCTCGCTGCACTTCCCTGTCCTCAACAGTGTGTCCACCATTTTTGTTACTTCTACTCCACTGGCACTGAGCATTTCTTCACACGGAACACTGCTGTTTTAGAGACTCGTGTCTGTTGGGACACTGAGGAGTCAATGACCTGCGACATGATCCGGAGGTTTGTCCATGGTAGTGATGTTAGATCAAGTACAGGGACAGGCAGACATAGTGTTTATAGTAACACAAGCTACTGCCAAATGCCTTCTTTGGCCGGAGTCTGGGCTAAAGACATTAAATAATAACTAAAATGGGACCTGGAGAGCGTACACCTCTGCCGAGGCCAATGGTGCATTCAGCTCCTCCTCAGGTAGTCCCATCTCCAGAGCGGAGAAGTTGTTCTTCCCCCTTCATGAGCTTCAAGTCATCATGTCGAATCAACATGGATGCTAAAGAGAATTGTGTTGTATTTTATTGATAAGAGCACTTACTGATCGCTGTTTCCAGTGTTTGCATGTCAAGGAAGAGCAAAGAAGTCAGAAGACATGACTGGTAAACACATTTTTTCTGAGGATTTTGATACAACTTAAACGAAGCAGATCTTAAAATGTTAACAGAAAAAAAGAAGTGTATCTGCCCCGTGTTTTAGCCAGAATTGAATGGGTTCTTCCTTGGCCCATGCTACACCCTTTCAACAAGTTTCATGAAAAACAGT
>CAFUXE010000209.1:510430-528157 GCA_903364295.1 Serranus cabrilla
AAGATCCGCCTGACAGCAAGGACAGTCAAACAAAGGAGCCGCAAACATAACCTCCTTGGCAAAATGATAAGAGTAATAAGAATAAACTGTATGTAGTACCTTTCCATATTCTAGTTCCAGTTTCAATGTGCTTTACACAATAAAAACAATAACAGAAACAGGAAAAATTAATGATAAAAATGATAACACCGCATAAAACAAGTAATAAAAATCAACACAAAACAATAAAACAAATGGTTTCGGATGGTGAGAGAAAATAACAAAGGACAGCTAGACAAGTCTGAGGGCCCTGATAGCAAAAACGCTCTGTCACCTTTGTTTGTCAGCTGGATTCAGAAACAACCAGGAGAACAGCATTTGAGGGCCTCCAGGCCTGTGACAGCACGTGGATGTTAAAAGGTCAGAAACCTAGCTCGGGGCCAAACCATTCCAGGCTTTACATTCTTAAATCCACCCTAAAACCAACTGTCACTATGTAATGTCGTTTTGTTTTCTGGTTCCTGTTAAAATTCTGGTGGCTGCGTTTTGGATTGATTTTAGTGGGGAGAGAGAATTCTGCTGCGGCCCGAGAAAAGGGAGTTGTAATAATCTAGCTGCAATGAAATAAAAGCACAAATAACTGTTTCAAGGTTTTGGGTAGACAGAAAATTCTTTATTTTAAAAATGCTCCTAAATGACAAAGAACGAGTGTATGACGGATTTGAAGTGGTTTTTCAAAGCGAGGAGGCTTTCAAATAACTAACTGACCAAGGTTTCTACTCTGTGGGGTAATAAGATGGGAAATATGTTTGTCATGTAAGTGTTGGAGGACTCAAATTTAGGTAGCAGTCTCTTTTGATTTGAGGAGAAGGACGTTTTGAGCCATTCATTTATGAAGGTCCTGAGGAAAATTAAATATTGAAGTAATTTATTGAAATTATTGAGGTTAAGGCTGAGGTAAACCTGGGTATTATCTGCAAAAAAAAAAGAACTGAACCCTGAGGGACCCCATAATACAACCTAGAGCTGAAGAAAGTCCTGTCTAAGGTCTGATTTAAAGCATTAAAAATGGTATTGTGATACTGGTATTGATCACCATTTTCACTGTCACCGTCGATAAATGAGTTGAAAACTTTCTTTGTGTGTGACTTCAAAAGCTGTGCTTCATAATGAAGAAGATTTACGCTGCAAGTTAAAAGACCATTTTGCTTTTAATTGGTTCTCAGTAGCAGAAAGGCTATGTTTGTATTTTGTTTCAGTGTATAACTTTCAGTTGCTTTCAATCCTTGTAATATCAATTATTCTGAATTCCTGGGGAGACGGGTTTTTGTCTGTTCTTGTAATTTAGTTTTTCCATGCCCCGTTTGCTTTTTAAACCGTTCCTTGCCCTGCATTTGATGCCTTGTAGCTAAGAGTTGCCTAAAACTGCAATAGGCTAATTGTTGACTGTGGTTTGGTGAGATGAATGTAAGAGTTAATGAACCATGCTGTTACTGAGAACACTTAGTTGCTCATGATAAGTGGGTCAGCCCTGCAATTGAAAAATAATTTAAATGGCTCTTTTACTTTGCCCGTTGGGTTAATTTGTTAATTTGTGTGTTTCTCTGACTTTACTGAACTCAGCATCCTCTCTGACCTGATTGTCACAATTATACTTGGCAACCCAAAACAATTACAGTTCCAAGCTCTTGTTCCAATTTTTAATATCTCAAATAAACTTGCTGATGTTAACGACTGGAAAAACAGGTTGGACTGTGGCAGCAGACAGTATCATTGTTGCTGGTTATCTCGCTGTCATGTTTTCAGTGTTTAATGCTTTAGATGTGAGGGTGACATGAGCCACAGAAGTTACATTAAGAACAGAAATAAAAAGTTGTTGATTTTTGTTTTCACATGGGAAACGAACCCTGTTCTCCTTGGTGAACGGCTGCTGTTTGTTCCCTCCAGCACCAAGTGTGGCATCCGTCATTTAAACTCCACATTACCGTCAATCACTACTACTACGACAGCAAGATGGCGACGGAGGACAGTCTAAAACGTAAACATGAGTCATATTTCGCTGCCTGTACAAACACAGCATCTGGAATTGGATATAGCATTTGACCTTGTGACTGTTAAACACACTATTTGTAACCCTAACAATAGGCTACACTTGTAAATTAAATTTGCTCACTTGTCTTCGGTGTAATTCCACCCCTCAAGTGGAAGTGAAACAAAAGTGTAGCCGTGCTGCTTCCAGTCTGTGAGGGGAGATAACAATGCAGCTCACTGTTTTTGTGGGAATCTCCTCGGCAGCTGAACTTCCGGTGAACTGGAGCAATTTTGGCACCGGGATACCCGAGGTTTGACTCCCTGAGCAGTTCACTAGCTTCTGAACAGGTTTGACACTCACAGGGCTTGTACTGCCCATGACTTCTTGTACTGTAATGGCACTGAGGCGAGGAACAGAGGGAAACTATATAAAGTACCGCCTGACAGCTTAAAGAGCCACTGGCGGGTTCAGACGATCCGTGTGTCTTCCACCTTCCAGCATGCAAAAAAGGATACTGCAGCCAATCTACGTATTTTCTCAACTGTCGACCACATCACCTCCAATCACAACCCTCTGTGGCATGTTGGAAATGGACCAGGGGATGAAAATGACTGCAGGGATGGGGATAGGAGAGGGGAGTTAAAGAGGGAGGCAGGGAATTACAGGGAAGATTTTGCTGATAGGTAAAAAAAAAAGGGAGTCAGGGCATGTTGAAAATGGAGAAGATATCAACGGGAGGGAGCCGTGTTTGCATGGTAATCCAGCAGAGCTGCTAGAACGTGGCTCAGCTCAGAAAATCCCCTGTCTCTTCTGTAAGAGATTGCTGCTGGCCAGGCAGGCTACCAACAAGGCCTTTGGAGATAAAAAAAAAAAAAAATATGTGTGCGTGCACATGTGCAAGCCTATGTTTTATACATACCTACTGTGAGTGTGTGTGCACACATTTTTGCAATGCATGTGTGTTATTTTTGTGTGTAAGAGGCAGCATCCAGACAGGAAATTGTTGCTCATATCAGTGGCCGGCCAGTAGCTTTGGTGAAGGCGGAGGGCTCGGTGAGGGAGAGAGGCGATGCACGGCTGCCTGGCTGTCCCCTTAGCCCTGGATTTTGGCAGCCCATCAGAGGCGAACAGATAAGGCCTCACACATGCTTCATGTTTGGTGAACTGGCAGTGGGCTGTTCAGAGACAGATGCTGTGGCCAGGTGGGAGGAGTGGACATTGCACTTTCCATCTCCTGTCTTTCTCCATTTCCTACAGCAGGATGCTGATTTACACCAGAGTAGCAGCATCTAATTTGTATGAATAATGCATCTCTTCTCTCTCTTGCCTAACACTTCCCTCTCCCCTCTAACAAATACAGCACAGGAAAAGAAATCAAGCTCCAACAACAGCAGTGAGGTTAAGTCACACATGTAGCCCAGAAGTAGAAAATGGATGAGCGCCAGACTATCTGCCATTAAAACTAATGACTTCAATTACTTACTTTTAATGGCGAGAGTGTAGTGCAATCCGTTTTGTAACAAATGCTGAAATAAACGGCAAGAAAAATAAAAAAATAAATGTTTCACAGTATTGTATCGCATAAGGAACATTCTGTAATATGAAAATTCAGCCTTGGTCTCACTGAAAAGAATCACAACCTTTTTGATTTCATGCTGTGCTCTCAGGATAGAATTCACATACCAATTATAAGCTAGATAAAATTGTGCTCTGTTCCATTATTCAAAAAGTCACCCTTCCATCTTTAAATGTCACACATTGCCTTTCAGAAAGGATTCAACCAATCCTTCTGATTTTTTTTTTTTTTGTTCCTTTTCTGCATTTTTTTGGTGTCAAAGCCTGAGTTGAAAATGGAAAATGGATTTTTTAAAAAGACATCTTCACAGGATGGTCCATAATGGCAAATTTGATATTTAATTTGCAAATAATAATAATGAAAAAGCTGAAATGTTCTGTGTCAGTACACATTCAGAGTCTCTTTTCATCAATGACACCTGAACCTGACTGACAGGAAAGGTGCATCCAGATTAATTTGAACATGCTTCAGTTAGCCTGTAGCTTGAATAGAATTATCTGTAGAGATTGTACATAATAAGTGTTGGCTAGGGAGCTGGAATACTAAGTAGGTAAAAAAAAAAGATCATTTATAGGCAAAATATAGTAGGCTCAAACATAAATATCAGGTGGTGTTAATACGACTCTGAAGGTTCTGATGATTCTTCTACTTAATAATAATAATAATAATAATAATAATAATAACTGTGTTACTGGAAATGGAAGCTTTAACAGAGATTTTGAAAAAATAAATAAATATTCTGACCATTTACTGCACAGGTCGTGTGCCCCCATCTACTGTTTACATATACATGAAAAAACAAAGGTGTGATGCACAGAATAATGTTTAAGCTTGTATGGCACAACCTGGACCTGCATTAATACATACTAATACATAGTAAAATATGCAATTCTAAATAATTCAAGACAGTAAATCCCATGAAAGTACAGGAGAGCTGAAGAGTTGTCCAGGTCCATTATCAACAGATGAGCTCTAAAGAGGCACTCCATTTGTAAATGTATGTAATTATGTGTGAATAAATCATGAAACTGTGTATTTAGAGAGAAAGGCCACTCATGCATGAAGTGTTTTATAGTAGGTCCACTGTTTGATTTTTGATTCATAAACCAGCCAAGTTATGAGTAGAAATGACTTCTGGTTTCATTATTTTTATGGAGTTCAACTATCCCAGAGTCTGTTTCACAAGTGGGGGTAGAATGGAGTTTACCAGTTTACCAGTCCATCTACGTTCCAACCCTCACCTGTGGTCATGAGCTTTGGGTGGCGACTGAAAGAATGAAATTGCAGATACAAGCGGCCGAAATGAGTTTCCTCTGCAGGGTGTCTGGATCAGCCTTAGAGATAGGGTGAGGAACTCAGACATTCACTGGGAGCTCAGAATAGAGACGCTGCTCCTTTGCATCAAAAGGAGTCAGTTAAGGTGGTTTGGGCCTTATCCAACTGGTCAGAGGCCTTGAGGAAGACCCAGAACACGCTGGAAATAATATATCTTGTCTGGCCTGGGAGGGAACACCTCAGGGTCTCCCAGGAGGAGCTGGAAAACGTTGCTTGAGAGAGTTACATCTGGAATACCTTGATTAGTCTGCTGCCCCCGCGACCCCGCCCCGGATAAGGTGAAAAGATGGATGTAATACGGTCTGGTGGCATAAATAATACAGTTGACTTATTGTTCATATTGAAGTTGATCCAAAAAGAGCAGTTCTTTCTGATAACACAATGCCATTTCATCCTCAGTATCAGAATTAATTGTGCACTGGAGGCACACAAAAACTCACCCCTACAAAGTTCCTGATTGGTTGGTGGACTGGTTAGCCATGAATTCCAATCAAATGTTAGTGGGTGGGAAGCCGGCGGGGGATTATACCCTTGATTCTGCACTTGCAGTTCCCATTGTGAAGCTTAGTGAAGCTCCATGCTGGCAGATGAAATGAAGCAGCTGACAACACCGTGTGTATCAGAGGACAACCACAGTCTGTCTGCAGCTCTCTTCAAGCCAACACCACAGTTAACAGTGACAACTGACACTAGATGGACATTGGATATTGTTAATTAGGAAGAAAAGGGGGAGAAATACAGTAATTTGAACAAAAAGTCAAAATTAGTATTTTCTTTTTCAATTTAACACTGGCAGTAAATTAACACTTGCCTCTATTCAGAGACAAAAAATACAAATTGTGCTTCATCACAGCTTTAATATCCCATCACAAATTGGTGAGCCTTGCAGTTAATAGAGCAGATACAGTCTCTAAGCTGTCCATTCACACATTTGTTCCACCTTTAGATACAGTATGTTTTTCTGCTCTGTTTTTTTTTCTATGTTCCAACCATCTGGACAGCTCCATGGTCAGAATACAAAGAGAACACAGTGGAATTGACCCTGGTCCTGTGTTTTATTACTCCCTGCTGTTCTTACTCTTTGAAAAACACTGTACAATATTGATAGGTGGATTATAATGGTTCGCTTTGATGCTTTGATGAAGCTGAAATGGTGTCTGTTTTTTCTCCCCTTAACAAATGCTCCTTAGTTATGCAAACACGCTTGTAAAATGTATAGCTATTGATATTCTCTGTGTCTCTGTCAAACACTTACTCGTATCGATTCCATATTGATTTTTCTTCCGTTTTCAAGGTATCACTACATCTTCATTTCTCTACCTGTTAGGATACATTTAAGCTGAGCTCAGACATCTCAAGCCCGAGCAGAGCACCGATTTATTTTCTTTGTTATTTAGTTTAAAATTCAAATATTTACTACTGATGAAAGCATTATCAATCATGCAGTATTATTGTAAGCTATTGTGGCAGCGCTGTCGGGTAAATTTTAATTACCAATAACCTTCAGTTTCCTGTCTGTTTTTGAACCCATAAATCTTTCTTATCCTACTGTGATGGTTTTCCATGCAACAAAATAGCAATTAATTTGTTTCCACATTTCTTTGTAGAGCATTGAAACTTTTTGTTGACTCATCGACTCTAATAAATCCCAACAAATGAGTAACTATTATTGAAATTATTCATGAACAATGGAGCCATTCAGTTTATTTTAGCTTTGCAAACTCAAAAATGTTTGTATAAGATGTAATCACCTAAATAGATGCTGCTGTATATCTCAGCGGAGCAGAGGAAATTGATTAGCTGCAGAAGAAATGTCAAGAGCTGAACTGGATGTGGACTGATGAAAACGTCCTTGACATTACTGTGATCCCTTCCTACGATGTAGCCTCCAACCTATTTAAATCAGGGGGCTAATTCAGGCCAGTGTCAGTTTTACTGCCCTGTCATTGTTTGTGGATCAGCCAGCAGTTATTGCTGTCTCTGTGACACTTAATTACTGCCTAATTAGTATTCTGGATTAATTGGCCATCTTGTTAACTGTAACCTCTAAATATTATGATAAAGCTGCTGAGCAATTAAATTGAGGTGGGTTAGAGGCCGTGGAGCTACAACAGAGAGGAAGAATGCAGTCTGTCCTTTAGAGGAGGGGAAGGATTTATCAGGTCCAGACTGGAACATTAACTCTTGCTGCTTCTGCACTGTAAGAAATGCAGTGCTGACTCCTGTTTCATAACAGCAACGTCAGATTTAATACATGAGCCTAGCATTTGTTCCCTTCTTCCTAACAGAAGTCTACACTAGTTTCTTTTAACCCCATTCTTTCCTTAACCTTAACCAAGTGGTTATTGTTGTAACCTTAATGCTAAAGGTCTCCTGAGTCATTTTGATTTCGAAGCACTTATTTTAATCAAAACTACACCTTTTACCTAACACTAACTAAGTTGTGTTTGTACCTAAACCTAACCAAACCTTAACCATAACCATAGCATTGTTGCACCATGTAGAGGACTTCATCATGCCATCATGTCTAATCCCCTGTTTGGAGCAGTTAAAGAGCTGTATGATCTGAGTCTGTCTGTCAGGGACAGCAGGATCTCCTGATGATAGTGCTGTGAAGAGGGTGGTCACCATTGACCATGATGGGAAGCAGTTTTTTCTCTGATTCCAGCTCTTCCCAAATCAGGGTTCATCATGGTTTCCTCACCACCTTGTCCAGTCAAAGTGCCAAAAAATACATTTGAAAAACTCAACAGCAATGTCTCTTTCAAAAATCAAGACCGGGTTTCTGATAATAGCCCACAGACTTCTTTATGAGCAATTTCAAAGAGGAACTTTTTCTTTCTACTGAACTGCACCACCAACTAATAGCTCACTGCTAGACTCACACTAGACTTGCACTTCATTATGATGAAAATAGCTTCTTCTATCTGCTCTCAACAAGGTCTCTGGATAACCTTGTGGGACCTCTTAAGTTAATACGACTTATACTTCTGTACTGTATATGCCTCCAAACATCAGGAGAGGACTCTGACCTCTTGTTTTTGGCACTACTCACTCTGACCCAGATCTCAGAAGAATCAAGTTGATTAAGCTCAGAGTGCAGAAGGGGCAATTTCTGTGTACTGATTATTTGTGATACAAGCTAGGCTCTTTCCATTTATTTATTCTAAAGGACAGCCAGAAATGAATTCATCTGAAACATTCCACAGTGTAATCTTCTTCCTCGCACGCACTGAGTTAAAAACTGACAGGTGCTGGAATCTCGCTGCTTGTCACAGTTTCTCTGCAGATCTAAATCAGAAAGTCAGATTTATCTGAGTCTGATTTGGATAACAAGAGGCAGTCGGTCAGTAAATCAGGTCAATGGACATAATCCAATATAATCCACTCTAATCTCACAGAGTACTCATGGCAGGAGATTACCTTAGTGATTCATTTTAATTGCAATGTTAAAATCCCGATTTGGCTGCATTTGATTCGTAAAACTAAAATGTCCTGAAATGGCAGTTACAGTTGTCTACAGTCTACAAGCATTTGTTTGTTCTCACTGAATTTCCCCTTATAAAACTACCCTATATAAAAATCTAACCATTCGCAACCCAAATACAACAATTAGTGTGCTTCATTTGCTGTTTACATCATGGTTTTACTGCTTGACTGGTTTCTCTCATTCAGTTTAAACATGCAATGGCAGCAAACACACAGCAGCACGATGCCAAATAAAACCACCAACTGGGTGCAGTTCTATCAAAACGAGACCAAAATAACCCATTAATCCCCAACAGAAAATACCCACTAATCTTACCAAACATACATATAAACAAAAGGATTCAGAGCACGAGACACCGCTGCAGTCTGTGCACGACACGCCCTCCATCAGGGCTCCATCAGCCACAGAACAGAGAGCTGGTAGTAGAAAGTACAAGAATGATCAAATATTTATTCTTGGTAGCTTATAGCAAATAAAAGACCTTTGGAAAAATGTAAATCTGGAAGTATAGAAGTATATCTTAACACCAAAGCTAAATTATAGTTGTAAATGGCTAACAAAACTAGTCAATAAAACAACTGTGATGTGGGGCATCAGTGCAACGAGCTTCACCTGTGAGATGGGAGTGGCATTGGGTATAAAATGCCAGTTCCCCCAGGGATTTTCCGTCTTTCTGAGCAGACTTCTATGTGAATTTGCAATTTCTTAGTAGACTTGTTGTACTCTAAACTTTGATTTCCATACCATCACTCATCCAGGGTTGCTTTACTCCACCAACTCTTTTCATATCCTATTCCTTTGATACTTCAATCAATTTAATTAGCTTTTATAATTGTTGTGTGTGCTGCTTTGAAACTGGTGCTTCTGGCACAAAATAAAACTGAATAGTCAATCTTCCATATAAGTTGAGGATGCAGTGATTGGCTTAGCCATATTGCACATGAGGTGCAAGAATCAGCCAGCCACTGAGCAGAAGAAAGGACCTGGGGTTGTGACACAACATGGGCTCACTTGGTCTGGGCCCTGCACTACTAAGCAAGTTAAAGACTCACAGGTTATCTTTTCATTATCTGGCTTCACTAAACTTAATAACCACAATAACGCTAAGCGGTCACACGAAGTTGGTTATCAACTCACTACGTCAACCCCTAATCTAGTTGTGATCACATTAACTTAAAAGAGGCTGTGTTTGCAGCATGTGACCAGTCGCAAACAGGAACAAGTGGACTGGCACCTGAGCAGCATATTTTACAAATGAATTTAAGACAAATATTATGTTTTAAACATATATCATCCAAGCTAAAAGCAACACAGTTGCCGTTGCCAAGAGCTGGAAAAACAGCAGGCAAAAAAATTGCTGACTGCATGAATCACAGTCTGTATATACGTGTTGTACTTTGAATTATGTCTTTATATTTGCTCTTTATTTTGTCCCCAAGTCTGTTGTACACTGCCAGGGGTGCAGATTAAAGAATAAGGTGAAAACATGGAGGTTATGACAGTTTTAGCCTTGTTTTTTTGGTTGTTTAGTAGCAAATGAAAATTAGATATAAAACACAATTAAGTAGGCCAAAGTAGGGATACTTGCATATCTTTTTAGCACAAAAAGTACAAATCTTTACTTTGTCAACCACTCTGTGAACATTTTTGCCCCCTTAAGAGACGATCCACACACCGAGGTCCACGGGATCAGTGTCATTTTCCAAGAGAATTTATTGGTCAGAAGTTGGGGATTTTGTCAGAGTTGATCTCCTATCTCAAATATAGCTTTCTCTCTAGCATGTTATGTGTTCAGCATGAGTCACAACTGCGATGTACCCCAGCAAGAAGTCAACCAGCTTTGTAACACTGTAAACCCAGAGTTAAACCTGAATTGTAACCCTAAGTCCTAGGCACCTGGGTTGGGTGTCCCCCTGTGACCTATGTAAATGGCAAGCCGATGAATGCATTCCTGTTGGGATGCAGAGGCCCTTGCATGATGAGAGCAGTGGGTGGCACGCTGCCTCCGGAGGAGTCACGCCACATCAATCTTCTGGGGATAGATGCAGGGCCACAGGTCTTCAAACGCTTCAGTCCATTGCTGAGTGGCAAGTATGTGTTGGTGAGGGCAGACAACTGAATTATTGTGGCTCACATCACCAGGCAGCTGGGATTCTCATTTTGCCTCCATTTCAAAGATGAAAAGACCTGGAAAGCTGAGCTTCAGAGAGTCTATTTGAGAGTTGTCCATATTCCAAAATGATCCCAGAGTTTCAGGTGACCCCTGTGATTGGCTAGTTGCTATTTTTTGACAACTGAATGGCAACCCAGTGAATATTTGGTTTGTGCTCCACTGCGGTTCAGACTATCCAGATTGCACAGGCTCACTGTGTCCATATTTGCATGCAAGGCCACATATGAAAAGCCTGTCACATTCCACCACAACACGTGTGCATCATGTTGATTTTGGTGGGAGGTCAGTGTTCAGTCACCCTCTTTTATGAAACAGTTTCTGCAGGGAGCAAGGCTACAAAGGCTGACTGTTTCCCCATCTGTCCCACAGTTGGATCTGTCTGCGCTGCTCGGGGAGATCTCCCATGAGCCGTATGCACCCCGGTGAGATTTCCCTCAAGTTGCTGTCTCTGAAGAAAGCCCTGTTGCTGGCGCTAGCTGCACTGAAGCGTGTTAGTAATCTATATGCTCTGTTGGTCCACCTGAGCTGGATTCTCGTTTTAGAGCTTGCAGCAGCACTATGTTTCAAAGAAACCTTTCATGCGTACCCGGGAACACTGCACATTTAGGTCCGGAGTAGGGCTGCTCTTTACATTTCTGCTTCTCTGTCACTTTTGCTACAGACAGAGAAGGTAAAGGGCATTGTCTGTGTAATTTGCCAGCACTTGTAGCATGTGATTCATGCTGGTTGAAGGCTTAACAAATAGGCAGTCCACTATAAAGTAAACTTGTTCTACATCTATTGACAGCTACCCTTAACTGAAGACAATGCCTATTGAGCTTTAGACAACAATGACTGAAGTTATGGGCTTTTAAAGTCTGACAGTCTGCGATCAATTTTACACAGCAGTATTCAGCTTCTCTTGTAATTCTTATATCACACTACCCCTTTATGTGGAACAGACCATAAACTGAGATCAATACAATTTTAATTTTGAACTCTGAACGTAGAAACAATGGAAATCTAGTCAGTGGTGAATATTATCCATCTTTAGAAGGAAAACTATTTCCATCAGCTTCCATGAAATAAAGTAATTATATTATAGATGCACTCTAGATTAATCAATATTTGTCTACAGAACAGAATGATAATGTAATAGAAATTCTCAATGTAGACATAGAAAGGTATGGTGATGAGGTAAGACAGGAGAACCATATGGGCTCTAAGCACAAGAAAAGTAATTGGAATTTTCAGCACTTATTGCTATGCTAGTTTATTCATACAGTGCACTGACACACTATTGATTTCTGTGTTATTTCTATCACTCACTGACCAATTTCAGGAAGGCCATCACTTTTGAGTTCACCCTTACTTCAGATTATTTGAATAGATGTTGAAAATGGATTCACCTGAAGAGGCGATTATGACTTGATGAGTCATTTGGTCCCGCACTCCAATGTTCCAGCTTTCGCTCTCACAAAATCAACAGAAGTCCCAATGCCAAAAGCTCATTTTAATTAGTCAATCGCAGTTCATTACCTCAGAAACGTGTCCCATTTCTCTCAGGGCGACGAGGTTACCATATGAACGCTCATCCTAATGTCTCTCTCCCCACCTGAGTGATTTTGCAGTATGAACCACTTTCCCCCACGGGTGCTAAGGTACGTGTGATGCAAAATGGAGACCTAATTGGAAATGATCGCTGACAGAAGCTTGAGCCACCGGGTCCCTTAATGATCCAGGCAGCACTTGGATCAGAGCGAGCCCCCTCTCTACCTTTGAAAGGCATTTAGAGCGGATGACAGCAGCACAAGCCCTGTTGAGGGACTGAGGGGTTACTGCTATGTTGTGTTGCAGGGTGGGAGAGAGGGATGGAGGGAGAAGCCAAAGGAAGAAGAGCCTCTTTGACAGATGAAAGCAGACTGGAAATTGAACTGGTGGTGGCTCAGATGTCATGAAAGAAAATGTTGAAGTGTGAGTTTAGGATCTGCTAAGAGCAGGAGACAAACTTCATGTACTGGTGACAACATTTTAGACACAACGTTTATTTGAAGCTTCAATTATGAGACCTGTTCATTTTCAAAAGATAAAGAGGCTTGTCATCTGCAAAGACTTTCTCTTGTTAACAAGTTTGTTTAACAATAGACAAGCTGTTGACCACTCAGATTTTGTGTACAACAATATTTTTTCACAACCCTTTGAATTCCACTATAAGCATAATGTGCTTTCACAGAGAGGAAAATTGATGCAATTTTCAGCAGGAAATGTGCTATTTTTCTTGCCAAATGTACCTGCAACCAAGGGATAGTGTAATTTTCAATGCCCAAGACATAACGCTGGCAGTATGTATGTCAGCTATAGTTATATCAGAATGGAAAGGATGCCAAATTTATCTGGCAAGGAAATCTAGAAGGGTCCTCTTCTGTATACTTGGTGCCAGCACCTGTGTTTGTATCTATTTCCTGTGTGGGAACCTCAGTGATTTATCTTTGTCAAATGTAGATCTGTTCCTCTCACTAGAAAAATGGTCTTTAAGATACAGGAAATAATTTTTCTATTCTTTATCATGAAACACGAGTAGGTGAAGGCAATGCTGAATAGTTTTCCTTTTGTCAACAACAATCATAAAAGGCAACACAAAATGTTGCCGAGCATTAAGTGAAACTTCGCGGGTATAGTGTCGAAAGTGCATCACTACAGATACTCTTACCTCTCAAGAACGCTTTCTCTTTTTCATCTCTACAACGGAGACAAAAACGACAATCAAGGCAGCCATTCCCAGCCATCTTAGGTTATTGTCAAAACACTAAGGAAGACCTTGTCAAGTGGGATACAGGCCCAGGTCTTTAATATCACTGCATAAGACAACTGAGAAATTGTGACAGACATACCCTGAGGGCCAAATCTTGGAAGACGGGCTTGTCCAGACAGTGTCATTTCCTCGTCAGCTCAGGTCTTATGATGCTACAGTCGAGCTTTAAATGGCCCTGTGTCTGCTGGGCTGAGCTGAATCGAACAGCGCTGTCAATACAGCCATCCATCATCTGAAGTTAACTGACAAGGTGACACTTAAATGAAACTGTTGAAAGTTTGACTTGGCTATCGTTGTTGAATGATGATGAGTGACGTTCTGATGGCACATGTTGTCCTCGTCTGGAGCATTGTGTCCTCTAATGCAGCGGTTCTCAACTGGCCTGGCTTTGGGACCCACCATCACCCCGTCATGACAAGACGAGACCCAAAACGAGGAAAATGTTCAATGTGACACAAAATGACCAAAAAGGCGCAAGATTTCCAAAAATTACCCAAAAAGGTGCAGAAATTCCTTAAAAAAGACACATTACCAAAAAAATGACACACAATTACCACAAAAATAGACACAAAATTACCAAAAAAGACACAATGTTTTCCAAAAAAAGGCACAAGATTTCCAAAAAGACACAAAATGACAGAAAAAGGCACAAAAACCCTAAAAAAAAGACATGAAAACAAACAGAGTGAATGGAAGGCATAAAAAAAATCCCCTTCAAAATAAAACCACAGGATTTTTTTGTCCAGGTAAAGGCCCACGACCCACTGAAAACAGTTCCGCAACCCACTTTTGGGTCCCGACCCACCAGTTGAGAATCACTGCTCTAATGGACTTGTATAGAAACTACAGAATGATTACTAATTAGAACATCTGATATGAGTTATAACAGTGACTTGGAGTTGGTGGTGGCAAAGTTTATTCCATAAACTGTATGTTGTAAATAGAGTTGGGTACCACCTCGGTAGGTTTTTGAGTGGAGACCGGTTGAACAAACAGTTGACTTTCACCCAGTAGAACAGGGTTCATGCCCCATGTGTAAACATATGGAAACTACTTTTTATGTTTTTACGTAACTTCTGTAGCTCACATCACCCTTCTAGCCCTTCACTGCTGGCATTAACGTACATTTATTTACTCTTTAAACTGTCTTTTATCATGCCTAACCAGGAAGGTTTAAACCTAGGTCAGTGGTTTTGTAGCATAAATTCACAGAAACTGCAGCCTTTATTACAGCCGTGCACATACATGTATGTATAATGATGTGTGTGCCATTTTTAGAATGTTCCGCTGTACCGCGAGCCATGAAATGCTTGTATGGGTCATTTTGACAAACGCTCAGTTGGCCTAAAGTCTGGTTTCAGAACTTTCAGAACTCTACACAGACAATGCTTGTTACAATATAATGTAATACAATATAAGTGCAAGCTGAAAGTGGTCGCATGTCCTGCGGCACACAAGGCCCTGGTGATGGACCAGCAGGCAGGTTGAAATTAAATTAGGCTATTAGAGGGAGTAAAGTACAGAAAATGGTACCTTTGGCTACCAGTCCTGAATTCCAGGCACCGGTACAGGTTCAAATGTAAACGCTACCCAACCCTTGTAGTACATTTTCCTTGTGTGGATTAGTTGAAAAGCATTTTCAACCACCAAGGTGAGAATAGCAACATAAAGAAGCAAGAATGACAGACTTAACAGACTATATATAATCTGTTGAAAAATACTTTGAGTCGGGTTCAGAAATATCCCCCCAAGGACGGTCAGGGCTCCCTGCCCCTTTCAGACAACACTGCTTTCAAACAGAGATCCTTTGGCAATCCAGAGAGACAATCCTCTCCATCTTTCCTTTAGGAGAAAGTAGCAGTCCATCCCTGACTGATTTTAAAGAGAGAGTGAGCAGTCATCTACAATTCTATTCTTGCATTCGGTTTGGACTTTATACATAGAGATAATGCCATTGCTAGCACAGTAAACTGACACCTCTGACAAAGCAAATTTGACAGTTAAATACACCCCGATCGCTCATTGCCAGTTAATAAGTCCTGCCATCATTTTACAGCTATATTTTAATATCATGTGGCCCCTTGCACTTTTGTTCCACTGTGTACAATTACACAATCCCCTCGCTGCTCAGCCTGAGATAGCAGATTAGATACAGAGGACATCAGTTGTGCTGTTATGAAGTGAGGCAGGGTGTGTAACAAGAAGGTGGTTGTACATGCAGCTCATAAGATGACACACTTCTGCAAAGGTCATTTATATTCATTTTGGTATCTGCTCTCCATCATGTTGTTTAAGCCCCTTTTGCACAGAATCTGTGTCAGGTACAAACACTTTGTGTATTGATACGTGCAGTACATCTGCTGCAGCCCAGAATAACACCACAGCGAGGGAATGGGTTAGTGTTGTCATTTCAGTGTATTGAATACAAGCAATTATGTTAAGCAGGTTAAACAGATGGAAGTGCTAAATCATCTGCTGCATTTAGGGCACATATACCTGCCTTCAGGAGTCCCATGTGATAGTTCTGCATTGCTGTATTAAATTGAAATGGGTCGTGCAAGCTTCAGGGGAAGTCTGGAGAGATTTTGGTTTTAATAAATTAATCAGCTTTCATGACACTGCTGACCCCAGTGTGTGAAGTGTTGTAATATGTCTGTAATTCTGATCAGAGTTTGTGGATTCTGCTGGGGTGCAGGTGGTAATTGTAACTGCTGATTGTCAGAAATTACATAGACAGAGAGACATTTGTTCAGATGAACTTGAAAGGGTCAATTACGCTGCACTGATGACAAGAAATTTCAAAACGACGTGCTTCATTTAAAAGTATATTCCGGTTAACTTTTAAATTAAATCAAGGTGTTCTTTGGTGGTGTGATGTTGATAACATTTACTTTTTATTAATATTTACAGAATGTGTAGGATTTGTATTTTCAAATCTTCTTTTTTTATCTGTTATTAATCCATTGGACATATCTTCCATCTGATGGTGTGGGTTACACTATTGACTGGCTGGTGTTTTGTAATCATGGCAGATCAATAGCGCTGCGAGGCGATGATATGTTTCCCTGGAGAGGCAATAAAGTATTGTATATCAAATCAATCACATCATACACATCATATAACAACATGGCAGGTCCTGGAAAAGATTTGCTTCTTCCCTAAAGCACTAACACACACTCACAAATGGATGTACATGTGCGGTTTTTTTCAGTTGTACTACAAACAGCATACAACTGCAAAACATTGGTTCTGAGTGGAAATAAGGCTGCAACCATACTGCTTAAAATGTAAGCATTTTTATGTGTATTTTTTATGAAATTTATGAGATACAAGCAGGTCAGTTTTGTACCCAGCACAACACCTATATGTGCGCTGACTTGAGGTGTACAGGAGGCCAAGACCAGCTCTAAATAGGGCACAAGTAAGTTTAGATACTATTTTCAAAAGGTAAATATGAGTCATATTTTGCTGCCTGTACAAACACTCTATATTGTCATTTTTGAGGGGACACAAGTCTCACTATTTTCATTATCACTCAAAACCTTAAAACCTGCATTAACCACAGCATGACTGCATGACCATATTTCATTAAAGACATTACAAGACACAATCTTACATTACAGTACATGACACTTTTTCAAATATAAACCCCACTAATGCAAAAGCACAACTGATAGATCTTGGATCAGCTGGTAAAATGAATCCAATTACATGCATATGCCTCAAAAGCAGCTGATCTGCAGCAATCTGAAAGAAGAGAGTATTCTACTGTATCAAGTGCTTTAGACAAATCAATAAATACAAAACAGAAACAGCAATGCAATTCCCCTTCCTATCCAGAGAACAGAGTATGCCATTTAATAGATAAATGAGTGGTGTGTGGAATCATTTTTCATCTTAGGTACAAGCACACAGCCAGTAGTTTAGCGTCAGTAATCAATAAACAATGCATTTATCCAAAATGTACTGAATGTGTCAGTTTTTATTGCAGCAGACATCGGGAAGTAAATTTTATTGAGCGTGCACTCAGGCTTTTACACCAAAACTTGTTTTTGTCTCTGACTTACTGTGCTTCTCCCAGTTACATCTTACACTCTAAACTCAATCTGTTAAATGTAAATGTTGAGCTGTTAGCTCTCAGGCATTAAACTGGAATAGATCATGCTCTCCATCTGTCATCTCTCAAAACATTATGGCTTTACAAATACTCTACTGCCAATATTGGGCGTTGATGGAGCGATAACCTTTAAATCTGAAAAGTTTGGACTTGACTTTTTCTACACGCATTAAAACTAACAGTGTGGTAACGAGGTGAAACTAGCTCAAATTGTGCTAAGTTGTGTTAAATGTC
>CAFUXE010000209.1:538259-560268 GCA_903364295.1 Serranus cabrilla
ACACTGAATCCCCGTGGCACTGTACTGTAGCAGAATTTCTCCTGTGGGGATTACTAGAGTATCACAAAACTAAAATTAAACCATGCACATCAACAGTGCTGCCCGCTGTAAAGGGAAACCATCACAGGGAGGAAGCTGAGACTGCTGGAGAAACCTGTCAAACGTTTTGGGAGATCGTTTGATGCAGTACGTGCACGCAGAGACAGATCCAACTCTGAATGTAAATAGAAAGGTCAAGGTAAAATTGTAATTTGTACAGTTCTGTCTGGTACCTTGGCTTTGCATGAATCTTGGTCATGCGTTATCTATGGGATATTACTGGAAAAGTGCAAAGACGGAAATAATAAAGGGCACAACCTTCTCTGGGAATAAATTGCAAAAGAAGCAATTTAAAGAGTATAATTTGAGTTTATTTATGGGGTTATTACCTGTAATGAACAAAGTAACAGCAAAAGAAAAGAGGAAATTGCTAGTGCAGGATTCATGTTCCCTGAAGGAAGTGGCAAGATAAAATAAAAGGGGTCAGCGAATTAACACCGAACACGTTTTCGTCTTTTACTTCACAGCAAATAAAGACTTATGTGTGACATGCCAGCACTGCAGTACTTTGTAATGGCAAGTAAAAACAATAATGTCAGCAATGCTTGGAGGTATCCCATCAGGACATAACGTTGGTATTTCCCAAGGTCAGTTTATAAAGTGCAAAACCAATCCTTGAAGTCCCTGCTATCAGCAAACAGGAGTAAACAAACCAAAATTAATTCATTAACTTCTAGTCGAAAGGACGCAATACATCAAATAAGCAATATAATATGTGCATATGAAGAGTTGTTTTTAAGTAGGTTTGCCTTTAAGGTAGCAAGGGGGAAATGTTGGATTAGAAAAGCAATTTACACTCCCACCAGCTTTCTGATATGTGACCTGTAACTGAGGTTCATTATTCAGGGGTCTGTTTAGTTTTTATACCACATGTGTCATGGGAAAATAACAGAAATAAGCCTGGTTGCAGCCACAGCAGCGCCTGGTAGCATGGAAACACCCTGTAGCTGCTGGAGTAGATTTGCAGCCACTATTAACTACCTGAGTCCTCAAAGATTTAGGTTGATAAATTATATCGGGCCACAAAAGTAACATTTGAAGTGTTCGAAAGAGAAGGCAGTGGCTTTGGATAAGAAACCATAAAAATGAGTTAATGTGCCATAAGGGAGTAGCTATGGTAGTATTAGTAGACAGCCATACATCACCGCCAGCTCCGAGAATAAACCTCCACAGCCGAGGCTGGTTTCTGAACTGATGTAGGGGAGGTTTCAGGTAGGCAGGGCCACTTGTTTGTTTAAAGAGTCTCTTCATTAAGATAACATTAAAAAAATATCTACTGGCTGAAGAGATAGTTTCAATTTTATGTATTTACTGGTCACCCCTCAAAAGCGACAACGTAGGGCGAACAAATGGCAGACTTTCACCCAGGAGAACAGGGTTCGTGTCCCATGTGGAAACATACGTTTAACATAACTTACTGTAGTCACGTCATTCTCGTAACTACTTAATTTCCAGCATTTAAGTACATTTATTTACTGTTTAAACTGTCTTTTTTAACGCCTAACCAGGACATTTTTGCCCTAAACCTAGGTCAGTGGTTTTGTAGCCTAAATTCACAGAAACTGGAGCTTTTTTTACAACCGCGAACTCTATTTGTATGTATAATGACGTGTGCTATTTTTAGAACACTCTGCTGTCCCGCCAGCCATGCTCAGCATGTGTCGTTATAGCTGGTATTGGCAAACAATCTATTCTGTCGTTTTGGTGGGAAATCTTGTTGCAATTTAACAATGAAGTGATATAATTTTTCGTTTCTGCTGCCCCAAAAATTTTAAATGACCTTGAAAAATTAAGACTAATTAAACATAATCAATAATCCCTTTTAAAACTAATGCAAACAATGTATTTGATCCTGACTGGAACATCCTGGAAGAAATGTTGCAGTACAGATTTTAGTTTTGGTCATTAGTTTCAATTCATCACAAAAACACTTGCCTCCATCCATATAGACAAAATAAGAGTTTGCATTGTGTTGGCATTGGGACAACTTCATTCACTGTTGACCTCTTTGTAGGATGAAGCTTTAATGGTTATGTCATCTTAACCCTGAGCCATGATAAACAAGACTATGCCTCCATTGAAAACTCTCACATATATCAGCCTTTCCTCCATTGTTAGTGGCACAGCGCTTCATAGACAGGTACCTTAAACACCATAATGGATAGCTCAAAATGTGTTTTATTCCCCCAGACGTTATTTCTTAGATATATTGGGTTAGATGGGAAAGAACTACTGAATCTGATGAGGAAGATAGTAATAGAAAATAATAATATCAAGCGCGGTGCCTCAGATGCTGCTATTCTCAGAGTCTCTTTCTGTTCAGGCCGGCTGTGTAAATTACAGCAAGCCTGTAAGATGCAAGATGTTTGTTTTTCATTTTAATGATTTGCATCTTGTCCATCATTCCCATCATTTCTGTTCTTTCATCTATTTTTAAAATGCAGGGACAATAACAGATGGGCAGGAGACTATTTTTCAAGAGCTTGTATATGATTGATTTTCCAGCGCACGCTCAGGAAGGCAGAGACATGACATTTTTCTTTATTAAGACTGAATAGAAGCTCAAACACAAGCAGTTGCACAACATTAACTCATGGAGATTCTAGTTGTAAGACTCTGCTTTAAAGCACAGAATCCCTAATTCTATAAGAAACACTAAGGCCACATCAGTCCAAAATGATTTCAGTCCACCTTTGATGCTTGAAACTCAAATGTTACCTGTGATTACTTTCAAAATATAAAGAACAAACCTTGTCCTATCAATGTGCTTATGTGTCATATATTTCTAAATACATTTTGAGCTTTGCATATTTTTTCCCTATTCCTATTTCCTGTTTTTTTCTTACTCACAAAAACATTGTGCATGTGCTGAACTGAGGTCACCATCAGCGCCCCATCTCTACAAAAGTGAAAAATAGTTTGTGTATCTGCCCTGAAATTTGGATCTGCTCCAAAATTTTAATTGCTTCTTCCTTGGCCCTTTCTTCACCTTTTCACCAAGATTTATCAAAACCAGGCCAGTATTTTTTATTTTTTTTCATAATTTCTGCTGACAAACAAAAACCGAACCAAAAACATACAAACTGGACCCCTCGTGGTTGCAGATAATAATACTGGTGGTTAGGGGAAAAAACGACATTGTTAGACTTCGTTTAAGACAGTTTGGTGTAAAAATGTCTGCAGGTCATGACGTAGTTATGGTAGTTTCATAGAACATAGGTCAACTTACATACATAACTTGAAAATAACAATGTTGACGTTTGGTTTCACTGGTCTGGACTGGTTTCCTGTGTGTCCATCAACCCTCCCACCACGCCCGAAGTGAAACTTGTTGCTCTTTATAATCCATATTCTTCCACCATGGCCTCTATTATAATTACTTTGGCCACTTAAGGGAGCCACCTAACAATAAATGTAATAGGGGTCGTAAAAAGCTGCTGTACCAACATATTACTGACATAGATATTGGGCAGAACAGTCTCCTGTCAACATGACAACGCCCCAAAGCACAAAGCGAGGTCCATGAAGAAATGGCTTGCCCAGTTTGGTGCAGAGAACCTCGACTGGCCTGCACAGAGCCCTGACCCTAACCCCAGCCAACAGCTTTGGGATGAACTGGAACACCGACTTTGAGCCAGGCCTTATCGCCCAGTGGCCGACTGCACTAATGCTCTTGTGGCTGAATGGCAGAAAATCCCTGCAGCCAGGTTCCAGAATCTTGCCTAAAGCCTTCATGGAAAAGTGGAGGCTGCTTGTTAATGTGTCTGATTTTTATAATGCACTGTTTAAGTATTATTATATTTTTAGGGAGCTCTCATACTGTTGGCCATGTAATGTATATGGTTTTTATATTACTGCAGAACAGAGCTCTTTGTACCTTGAACAGGTACAACTTTTAATGAAGAAGAGCAGTGGGATTTTGTCTAGGGACTTAAGCCTTTCTTCCATATAAATCCAGTCTTCCCTTAAACCTGGTTCTTTAGAGATTTTACTTCCTTTACGCTTCTTTTAGTCCTGCTGGAGCTGCAGCTTCCTCCACAACACCAGATTACTCAAATCCAGTCTGAGTCTTTAACGATGTTAAGCCACAATGTTCACGAAAGCTGATTTCCCGATATCCACATATTCAACTTTTTATCACATTACAAAAAGATCAGATTGAGGCAGTAATAAATTCATGAACTCCACCGGTGCCGTATAGTGAGAGATAAGGTTAAAGCCTAAGTGAGGTACGGTATTTGAGCAAAGTAGATTTGCTAAATTGGATGTGATACTGAGAAATTACTTATTCTCCACGTCCCACCCAATGACACCCTCCTCCAGTCATAAACACACCCAAATGACTTTCAAATCCAATTGGCTCAACAGCATAATATTACTATCTCCTCGTGACTTTTAATTTTCCTTCACCACTTAAGATATCAAACACCAAGACAGGGAAATGGGCATTACGGAATTATTCATCCTGCACAGTCCTCCGCACACACACACACACATACTAAACACACACATCTAAGGTTTCCATCTAGATGAGAGTATCTTTATTAATTTCACCTCCCCTGAAATCCAATTACTGACTGTATGGATTTTTGCTTATTATATTCTATAGGAAAGCATTGCTGACTGATGACAGCAGCTAAAAATCTTGCTGATTGCTTTTCATTTTGTTGAACAATTTTATGATTGTCTCATTGCAGTAAAGCCACACATTGAATTAAGCTAGTTTCCTTTGTGTCAGCTATTTAAAAACAATGCTGCAGGATAAAAAAAAAATATACCAGCTAAATGCCACGACAAGTAATGTATAGCCCTCAATTTTCAGCAAACAACCTATTAAAATTCAAATTTCGTAGTCATTGTAGCACTGCACCATGCCTAACAATTCATTGCAGTTCTGCCTCAAAAACGTAGATTTTTTGATGCAGGCTTTTACCTGCAGTACGGTTCATCAGAGGCGCCACTGGTGCTGATTATTTTGTAAGAGAATTTAAGCACATTGGGAACCCAACTGCTGCTGTGTAAAAATAGCAAATCAATAACCGACCAATGGTGCCACAGAATGACGTGTGTTGTTCATTGTGAAGTGAAAACTGGTCAAGAAAAAGAACAGGCAAAATCAATACAATGACTGAGAGAACATTCAAGAAGACATGTGGATTGGTTTGCTCTTAGTGGATTTTAGTCTTGAGTTAAAGAAAAAAATGTATTTGCTCAGCAGACTGTTGGACCTGTGTTCTGAAGCGTCTGGGGCGATAAACCCGTCTGGATGTTGCTTTGCAGATTTGAGTCAAACAAATGAGTCACAGGAAGAAAATGGACGCTAACTCGGTGCCTGAAAATGTGAACAAGGGGTTGCAACTCTTCTGAGGATAGAGAAAATACAATTTCACTTTCTAATGATGTCAAAAACAGCTTACCTCTGCTTGATTCACTCTAGTTATAACGTGAACCCACATAAAGTAAGAAAAGAAAAAGTTAGGGAGTGTACCTGCAGCGGAGGAGGAGGCAACAGCTTTTCAAGCCAGCTGGCATTAGAGAGTTGCACTGAGTTTCACTGTGTGTTGCCAGTAAATCAAAGTGAGATAAAGGACACTCAAGGGTTTCATTACTTCTCCTGTAAAGAACAGAGCAATTAATTTCCCTGATCCTACAAGATGTTTGACCTTTTTAGGACAAATTACCACAAATTTACAGACAATATACATACATATATATGGACTAATCTTCATCCCAATTGAAAATAAAATTCCTAATTAACATTAGATTGCACATGAGAATACTTTCATGTTGATTTTGTCCAGCTTTAACACAGTGTCTGTGCATTTACATTGACTGAAAGCAGCCAAAGCTGACTAGCTTTGCTGGGACAACATAGAACTTACTGATATGGGATTTTTGAGACTGCTGCCAATACTTATCTTAGAGGGAAACAATTCACCAATAACCAATATGGTGGTCAATATAGTTATTATCTTCAGCTGCAATGTCAATAAAAAAAATGTATGGGGATTGTGCACCACTCTGCAAATGTACCCAGAGAGCTACTTTCTCAAAAATAAAACTTTATTAAATAATATTTAACAAATTAATACATAATTATACAATATAAAAACAATGTATTACATTGTCAGCCAATTATATAAAGGATAACTGAGAAAATAAAGGATCAATAGGAATAAATTAAATAAACATTACTGTTCAGTCTTAGTCAATTGCTAAAAATAATAATTCCAACCATATCGTCCGATAATATCTGTCCACCGATATCTGTCCACCGATATCTGTCGGGCTCTAAAAATCAATATACAACTGTATAAAGAAGCTGTTGTAGTTGAGAAGGACAACTATAATAAGGACTAGGGTTGCAAAATTTGGGACATTTTTAAAGTTGGAAACTTTCATTGGAAAGAATGTAACATTGGAATGTTGGAAAGTTCCCAAAATTCCCCAGTTTAACTTCCCATGGAAAGATTCTAGAAATTTGCCGGAAACATACCAGAAATTGTCCACCCCTTTGCAACCCTATAAAGACAAATGTAAAGAATGCAATATATGGATAAGGAGTGAATTCAGTACTGGGAGAGATGCGGTGGATTCAATTTGATTGAGTTTGCATGTCCTCCCTTTGTCACTTGTGTTTCCTCAGAGTCTGCCAGTTTCCTCCCGCAGTCCAAAGACATGCAGGTTGGGTTAAATGGAGAGTAAGTCGCCCATAGGTGTAAATGGCCGTCATAGCCTGGAAAGCATTTCAGGATGCACCCTGCCTGCTCCGGCCACCTCATTTCCAAAACACTGCTGCTAGAATGCCGTTAGCACTCAACAAAATAGCCATAACAGCTTGCAACTTCAGTTTCTATTAGCAGCAGGCTAGCAACTGTTCTCTGCTATGTAGGTGTCTGAGATAAGACTTATGAGATGCAGCATGCAGCCGCTTATACTAGTGTTGTTTTCCCAAAAAGCTTCCACTTGTACTCTACTTGTACAATATTTCTCTGTAATTCATACAGTCTTGGTTGAATATGTGTCATAGTAATAAACTATTCTCGTATAAGTAATTCAAATTTTGTACAGGAGATCATTGTAGCATGAAAAATGCAACCAAACAACATGTCCCTTTAATCTACTGAGAAACGTGGCATGTTGCTCTTGATTACAGGATGATTATGTATTATGAGGGACAGCTACTGCCAGCTAACAAAGTCCCTACATGTACAGCAGGCAGGATGCAAACATCTCCTGTCAGACAGCTTAACAAAGCTGACAGCAGCACTGCCAGATGTTCCAACACACCAACACGGTCCTTCATATGCCAGGCCTGCAAATCTGGACCTGTTCCTGCAGTCCAAGTCCAATCAATCAGCTGCTGCTGTGTTTCCAAAATTAGTTGTTTAAAATATGATTGGTATGTCCCTGGTTATTTAACATCATAAACAAGCGTCTATGTTTTTCAGTTTGAAATATTGAAGTATAAAAGCTGGTGTTTTTGTGGTAGATAAAATGATGCAAAGATATGGAAAAAGGATCCGCCCACACACACATTCATACACACATCACCATCAGTGGATAACATATACAAATCCTGTCAAATCCTTTTATTGGAGGCAACCCAAATAATCTCTACGTGCTCAAAACAGAATGTCACCTTCAACACCTCCAGTCTGCTCACTAAGGGAGAGAAAAATGCTTGTGGATTTCTGGGGAAGGTGTGAAAAATAATTTAAAATTTGTGACGACAATCACGTCAGGGTTTTTTTTTCAGACTTATGAACAGAGGACACTGAAGGACTTTTGAAAAATATGAGGGAAGAATTGTTTTATGAACTTCCAAACTTTTATAGCAGCCACAAAAATGTCTTGTCAGCAACTTTCCCAAGGGCATTTCTGTCGCCCCACCCCAACAAGAACTTTAAACCCACTTCTGGCCAATAAACACCTTTTGGGACCTGGTGTGGGTCATAGTACAAAACAGAGGAAGGACGGTTTATAAGAGCCCTCAGTCAACTTTATAGCACTCTTGAAGACTGCAGGACTTTAAAAATAAACTTCAATTTTCTGACATAATACATTTGGGAATAAAGCTTTTATTCCCAATATGTTGTAATAGCTGCAAATAGATTTTCTTTTTTATCACTTCACAACTTGTAAAGTGAAGGAAAAACATGGTGATTACAAGAACAGTTTATAAAAACTGAGAACTTACTGAAAAAGGTAAAATGAATAAGCAATGACTCACTCATCTGCACTGCAACAATTTTACTCAAAACTCACTACCCACTCAAAATGAAAGGTTATGACCTCCACCGAGGAGGTCATGTTTGCGGGTTTGTCTGTCAGCAGGATTATGGAAAAAACTACTGGCTCGGTTTTCATGAAATTGGTGGAAGGGTGTATGTAGCATGAGCCAGGAAAGAAGCCATTCAATCTTGGAGCGGATCCAAATCACGGGGCGGATGCACAAATTAGTTTAACATGTTTTATTAACATTACAGGATAGGGCATAGAGGACTCCGCTGGGATCAGGCTCCTGTGGGACAACACAAATCTTGTGGCAGCGGACAGTTTTACATTATGGGGAGTCAATGGAAAGCATACACAAGCTAAAGGGGATCACTCGCCTAGGGTCGTAGCATATATGTTTATATTCAGGTATTCATTCAGTTGCATTCTCTGCAACAAGATCTCCAGCAAATATGAACATCTATTGACTTCTGCTGTCAAATTGCAACAAGGTCTCCAACCTGAATGACAGAATAGACAATACCACCCATAACAACACATGAGTGTTTGTCAAATTGACCCATATCAAATTTTTGTGGCTTGTGGTACACGTCTTTATACATACACATACAGTTTCTGTGAATTTAGGCTACAAAACCACTGACCGAGGATTAGGGCAAAAACTTCCTGGTTAGGCGTTATAAAAGACAGTTTAAAAAGTTAGAATAGTTGTATGTAAATGCTGGAAGTGAAGTAGTTACAAGGGTGACGTGAATACAATAAGTTATGTAAAAATGTAAGTTACGTAAAAAATATGTGATTCATAAAAAGTGAACCACAGAAGTTACGTCAAAAAAAACAAGTTACGTTAAAAAATCGCTTAACCCTGTTCTGCTTGGTGAAAGTCCACTGTGTGTTCCATCCGTCCACATCCAAACTCGGCATCACCACCGACCACTATGGTGGCAGAAAAATGGTGGTGGAGGACAGTTTAAAACATAGATATGCGTTGTATTTTGCTGCCTGTACAAATGCCTTATTCTGACATTTTTTAGGGTTGACCAGTCTGAGTTGTGCGGTACAGACACACTCCCAGCAGGCGGGAGCGGGATTAAGAGCCCCATGCATGGAACTCAGGCATGACCTTGGCGGAGGTCTGTGTACTTTGAGTGCCCCTCTAGTTTCATAATACGTTTTTTTCCTTCTAATTTAATTCTAGACATTTTTTCAATAGTTGTTTTTTATTTCATAAAGGCATTTTTCTAATAGCATTTCTATTTCTTTCTTTGTGTGCTAACTCTAGAGCAACCTCAGAGAAGGTTACATTTCTTTTCTTCCTCTGAGGAATCGTGGGCCGGGGTATGACTGAATAAACCAGATAACCAGCAGGCTACGTGACTCCTCCACAATGTTTCTCGTCACTCAGCGAGGGCAGAGGTTAATCCATGCAGTCCATGTTTCATGCTGCACACATGGTGAGTTAACCATGCTCTGGATGGGAAAACATTCTGTTGATTTTCAGGTGTTGAACGATTAAAATTCGATTTCAGCAGCCAGACTGAACGCTTTAAATTTGATTTGAATTGGACCGCAAGGCACCTCTGAGTGTGGCTTTAGACTGATTTGCTGAAAATCTTTTCCTTGTGTTTTTCTTGTCATAATGAAAGCAACACAGCGCCAACATACTGACTTGAGCTGTTTGTCTGTATACAACCTAATGGGTCCTTTAGGGGAGAGAAAACTACTTACCTCAGTCAGATTTTTCCAGCCGATCCAGTAATTGGAAGCAGCAACTAACAAGTCATAAGGTCACAGCTCTAACAATTAGGCTGTAACTTTTTCTAGTTGTTAATGTCCGTGGCTGTATGCAGAGCTTTGAAACCAAACTGTGTGGCCGTGCTGTGTTTGCAGCACATTATAGTCCTCAGGGTCAAAGCCATACAGAGGGTGAAACTTTGTTATCTTATAGAAGAAAACATTTTAAAACATTAGACTGAATCCTGTACTTAAATGAGCAATTTGTGCTGGTTATAAGGAAGCCAAAGACTTATTAAAACCCATGCAATTCAGTGGTTAGATTAATGATTTACAAATGAAACACTGTGATTGCAAAAACACAAAGTAGTCACAAATATTCATACGTCAAGACAGAAATAAAATATTCCTAGACAAACTTTTTCTTTTGGACTTTGCATTGAAAGAGTTCCATGAAAGAATGAAATATTTTGTCCATTAAAAGCACAAAGACTTCATGCATTTTTAAGAGTCTGCTGCTTGATAACAAGGTACAACCATCAATTTGAATGGCTGTTTTTGTTGCTTATTTTTTCCTCTTGTGCAATTTTCCCTTTTTTAATCAACACAAACGTATAATCTACCACTAGCTGCTGCAGTGATTTGGGTACAGCCCCACAAACAAGAGTGCTGCTTGTTTTCCCTCCTCTGCCTCGTGTTTCTCTCGTCTTTTATCATGCACATGCTCTGTGAGGAAAAAAAAGCTTTTAAACTTTTAGTTTCTTCAAGTAAATCCATCAGAGTATCTGCATTTGCATGATTCATTAGAGTCGTTCTCTATAAAGCACATGTCATGAAAGTGGAGGCAGATCTGATGCGCTTTACACAGCATTCTAAACAAGTTTGACCTTTTGTCACAACACGTTACTGAAATCACTGGAACTAAAATAACTGTTTTTGCATTTTAATTCTTGGGAGTCGTGTTTGTTTTTTAATAGAGTCTTCAAAAATAAATTACAGGGTGCAGGTGGGAGTGTAGATGTTTTCGCTGCAGGAGCAACGTTTCTCTGCAGTATGTGATGTTTATGATAAAAGGTTTTTATTGCAAGAAATTGCAGATTTGTGTAATAGTTAAGTCGTAAAATAATATAGGACTACCTTTCAGTCCTCTACATGTAGAGGTTCTCCTTGAACAGCTAAACTTCTGATTAAAAACATATATTCAGCCATGACAGTATTCCAGATTCAAGAATAACAGAACAAGGTCTGTTTATTTCCTTGGCAGGAGCTTGATTGACATGTTGTGTACTTCTTACATGAATCTTTTACACGAGGCAAACACTCAGGTCAATGCTGCAATACAGTGCAGGTTGATAATGCACTGTCCATAGCAGCCCATACAGCATGTATGAGTACATTAAATATTAAGAACTTATTCTACTTTAGGTTCCCTCAAGCTTGATACATTTTTTAGTTTTACTCAATATTTGTGTGCATCATCTGTACGGCCAGTGAGCTGAGAGAAAATAGCACAAGAGAGAAAAAAGAAGCAGCATCGTGACACTATTGGTATATTTAGAAACAGGGCTTCATCCAAAAACGAATGCATTCAAGTAAAATGAGCTCAAGCTGTGCTCACATACAGAATTATTTTAATTCCAAAATCAGCAGGGAGAGGACTTTGACTTGTTATTGGAAATATCTTCTTTTTTTTTAAGGTAAAGATGTTTAGCCTCTCCTTTAAATAATTGGCACGTAGACTAGAATTTCTGCAATTTCGCACACCAATTCTCAAAGGTTTACAGTATTTACAAATTGCTAACCTGATGGTGTTATTTCCTTTAGGACAGTATCCATGACTTCCTGTCTCATTGTGTGATACAGTGGTTGGAAATGATGTCATGTTAGTGCGTTACCAAGGGGATAGAACAGTGAGCCAAGAAATTAGATGTGGAAATTACAAATGACAAACCGTGCTATGAAACCTACATGAGGAGCTCTAATATGTTAATACGTTTTGCCTCAAGTACAGTATTTGCATTGCACAGCACATCATGCCACTGAGGAATCAGTGGATGAGGAGAGAAATGTTTGTAGTGCGAGTGTATACATGCACATCCCGGTCCGTGATTGGTTGACTGACAGCCAGGAAACACAACAGAGATACACACGGGATTCCAGACAAACATCAGCACCCCGTAGCTCGAGCGCACACAGCGGAATGATTAGAGGGAGAAACAGAAATGGATGACTTGTGCTGACATTTTGTGAAATGTAAACAGCTAACTGTACGTGAGATCCTCTTGCATTCCGCGCCAACCCGGTTCCCTCATTTAGAGAGGCTATTGATTATTTTGTAGCAGTCGACGCTCTGTCAGTCATCGTGATTGAGTTGACCCAGAGTTGAGGGTTGATTTGTAGTAGCAGAGTGCGCTTCAAAATAACAAATCAGTGCCAGAGAGGTTCAACAGTCCACATGACTATAGTCCGCGGCAGCAGTTCATTCAGTTAAATTATATAAATATGGAATCCAAACAGGTGTAATGAGAAAACAACAGCCCTGCTTTGGTGTCAAGAGAAGAGAGAGGCAACCTCCTGCATAAGTATTCAGTGTGTGCAAGTCAAATGAGTCTGCAGGTATTTTATGTCAGTTATAATGCACCCATTTTGCAAATTGCTCATTCAAAACATCACAAGTTTGACAGTCAAATTCTGCCCTGTGAATAAATTTAGCAGTCTCTGGGTGAATAGGAACATGTGTGGTTGTCTGTGGTCAACCATGCGATACGGCCTCAGAATTACCTTTAAACTAATTGATATTCAGGGGAAATTTCAGAGCAACTGCTCGGCATACTACAAACCCAACTGAGGTAATTCACCGTCTTCATACATTTGCTTTAAATGTCCTTAATTGAGCATTTTGTGAGTATTTTGTGGCCTGTTTGATGTATGTAGCCACACTATCAGCCGGCCTGTCATTGCAGCTTCACACGTTTTAAAATTATATAATTATTAAAACGAGATTACAGATTCAAATCTACATTTAAATATATTTCTATTACCATTAAGTGCAAGATAATGAGCCTTTTTTCACTTAAAGCATAAAACCAAAAAGGTGTGAATAAGTGTATGACAAGCAGTGTGTGTGTGTGGAATCTTGTCCACCTATCCTTGTGGGGACCAAGTTAAGCTTTAGATTTTAAGAGGACATTTCTGGAATATGAGGACATTTTGTTGGGTCCCCACCTTGTGAAAGGCTAACTTCCATTTTAGACCTGATTTTAGGCTTATGGTTGGAATAATGTTTAGGTTGGCAGGTAAGGCCCATAGGAGGCTGAGATATCCTCACTTCTAGTCCATAGAATGGGTCACGCCCCCCAAATAATGGATCCTATATTCCCCGTAATGTAACTTAATAGCATCTTTCACTTCCTGATAAATGCCCACATATTTCAAACTCCATTACACCCGTTTATAATGCAGACTTTCTGTTATCCAGAGGCAAATAATGCATTATTCAATTGTTTTTATGGGCTAATTTGTTATCTGCAAGACGGGTAAATTGACCTTAATGTGTAAAATTGTTGCAGTGGCCCTTTAAGGTTAGGCCTAGTGGTGAGGTAATGCATTATGGTAATGAGACACCTCACACGTATTAAATTCCAAATGTGTATGTGTGTGTGTGTGTGTGTGTGTGTGTGAGAGAGAGAGAGAAGTATAAGTGTGGCCTTGTGAAATGGAGGATGTTACTGTGACATGGTGTTGATGCCACATCTGTCTGATCTAAATTCAGTGTGAGCGTAGCAGCATCCTGCAGCTGCTGACATGTAACAAGACAGAAGTCTTCACAGTCAGCAGCGCTGCACACTGACAGGAGGAGTGATCATTAACCAGACTTGTTTGAGACACCAAACTATCACATTTATATGGACATTTTTAAATCAACGTTTTAGTTCTACTTTATATTTTAGCAATGGGTAAAATATTAATAGTAGTAGCTTAGAGTATATTTCACTGTAACCATCAATAAATAATACTGTGTAACACCAGCATGTCAGAATACTAGAGAGGAAAAAGTTGTAATAGATTTTTGTCCAATTAGAAGACAGAAGTTGCATTTTTTTTTTGCCAGTATTTTCAGATGGTATCTTCTTTAAATAAAGTTGTTAAGAAATGCATTCCTTTAACAAACTCTGCTACATAAACAGAGAGAGGGAAAAAGTCTTTTAAAGCAGTTTTATGAAAACAGTAAATTGACGATTTTGCCCATCGTTTGACAATTTCTCATCTGGCAAAGAGTAGTTATTCAAAAAGAATCATTTTGCTGGGTGAATACAAATCATCCTGTCTGAATTGATTGCTTAAACGCTTGTTAGATTCCCTTCCTATATCACTCAAAGTATTATCATAAAACAGAGAGAATAATATGTGCTGCAAGACGCCAGAAAAGTCTATTTTTAAAAGTAATTAAAGACATGTTTGCATAATGAAGGGAACATTTACTGTATCATTACGCGGATATGATTATTGTGTTTCTTTTATTTACTTTGTCTCATTCTGACAGCCTGTAATGTCACAATATGTATCTTAGATATAAACCATAAGAAGACTTAAAAACTGTTATAAGTGTGATAAGTTCTTATTATTCCCATCCAGGTATTTTTATTCCACGCTTTTTATTCTCATTACTGTCACCAATCTGTCTGAGATGTGTACCGCTGGACTGGGAGTTTTTTTTTATAAGCATAACCCTGCCCTATTTTTCTAAGCTTGAAGTAGTTTTGGTGTCTGATCTTAATAAGGTAGTTGTGCTATAACCCTATAATATAACAGAGAAAAAAAAAACCTGTTCATGAGAAAAATGTTTACTTAGTTCGTTAGCGTGTGTTTTCTGTCAGTTACATCACAGCTTTGACCCCATAGACATTGCCTCTCAAAATCTCTGAAAATCAATATTTTTATTAAATATTCAGTTGCATGCAGCATGGTCTGGAGTGCTTCAATACACTTTTGTGTCCAGTCTTTCAAGGCCTTAGGCTCTTTGTGAGAAAACAAGATAGAAGAGAGAGGTCATATTTGTGCCAAGCCAAACATCAAAAATCAAATTAAAGTCTTTTTCACTTTGCAAAAACTAAAAGGAAACCAAAACATGCATCCGTCAAAGTTCACCTAACTTTATTCTTTGGGAAACTTCTTTCCTTATATGTATTGTAAAGTGTTCTGTCGCTACCTTCTTTAAAAACTTTTTGCGACTAGATTGGACGAGTTAAGACAATACCCTCGCTCAATTAAGGGCTAAATGTCCAATTGCACTTCCAGTACCAGGCAGGTAATTGGAAACGCGGGACCCCTTTGGGTGAGCACGCTGCGCCGCTTGCTTTGAATGTGAATGGGTCTTTGCGAGTTCTGTCACGACTTCAAGCCTCTAACCATCTCCTCGTACTTCCTGAGATGTGGGTCAGACTCTACAGGCCATCTGGTTTGGTGCTGTCACACTGAATCTCAAAAGCATCTGCTGCAGCTGCTGACGAGACGTCCCCGCTCATCTGAAGAACTGAGCTTCCTGGATTTGCAAGTGGAGTAGATTCAGTGTCAACATCCATTAGAGTGCTGGTAATTGAAACTGAGTTCTAATAGACTCTTGGGTCCTTTGGAAATACACTCCAGCAGTTAAAAGTATAGTGAAGTAATTCACAGATAAGATACTTTGGAAGCACTTGTGCAGATACTTGCACACGCACATGCATTCCCAAGTCTTCCACCGGGAAGATCCAGGTTATCTTGATTTAATTTGGATTCTTGCATTAATTAACTGATAAGCTCTGACCGATATGAACATTTACATATCAATCAGCATTATCAACCTCAGGAAATGATAAAAGCCAAGTAAGAGGCTCACTAAAACAAATGTATTTTATTTCGCTTCACCGTCAGTTGACCCTTGACAAGCCCTGACCTCAGCTCCCTGATACCGATCAGGTCGACTGCAGCCTTTGGTGTCACTGGCTGCCACGATGGATTTGTTGTGTTGTATCTCTGCAGCTCTGAAGGCTTCCTGATATGGATTTCCTTTTCTTCTGCTGATTTGGCTATTGTCAGCAGGTGGAACACTCCTCTCTCACTCCTATACTAGCTAGTATTTTTATCTACAACAATTTGATGCCATGCAAAATCTAATCATAGAAAATAAAATGTGAAATAAAACTAATAACAAACATGGATGAATAATTTATTTAGCCTATAGCAGCCTTGTACAGCCTGTGGTACAATCATCTCACTAGCAGATCTTTGTTAAATTACAGCCTCTATAGTACATTAAAACAGGCGCAGAGCCAGAAACATTTGGAGCTCAACCCAGTGAGGCACACAGAATGCCTGAAAACTCTGAGCATCATTTGGGAAAACTGTGATAATTGCCAAGGGGGAAAAAATCATCCTGTTGCACCTACATCGTGTTTTTTATCCAGTTGTTTTCAAGCTGCCTTCCTCATTCTGAAAGCAGAACACAACAAAGGTTGAAAATGACTAATTTTCACTCCTGCCACCTAACAGGAGGCAAAACTGACTAATGTTATTATTTGAAATCACATAAAATCATCTGGAGTAGAGTCCACACATTGAAGTTCTGAATGCATCCCACAATAGTCTGTGCTGCTGTAATTGCAAATCAAGGATGTCCAACAGTATTCAGTACTTAGGCCAACAGAAAAACATGTATTTAATCATATTAGTTAGTCTGTAGTACTAGTAGTAGCAGTAGTTGTTGTGTTTTGTTCATTTAATCATATTCCAGTACAAAGGAACTGCATTTTAAATCACACTTTGAGGCATCAGTCAAAACCAACTTGGAATTTGCACCCAGGAAACCTTTGTTTGCGTGTGTGTAAAGATAGCCAACATTAACTTATTTTTACATATGGACAGCTTAATTACGTCCGCCAAGGAGGTTATGTTTTCAGTCTGTCTGTTTGTTTGTGTACAAAATAACTCAAAAAGTTCTGCACAGATTTAGATGAAATTTTTTGGAAAACGTGTGTTTTGTGACCACGAATAGGTGATTAGATTTTGGTGGTGATCTGTGATCCTGAACACCATCTGGAATTTATATTGCAAATTTATATTATTGCGTCAGTGACCATATTGCCTTCACTAACTGCCGCCATCTAGTGGATGAAATATTTCAATGCCAATGTGCTCCCAAAATACATGCTTTCTATATAATCCTTCAAGTGTGCAGTTTGGTGTTGTGTAACTGACCCTATTGCCTTGGCGGAGGTCTGCGAGTGCTTTCCTAGTTACCTAATAAACTCTTAACTGATGCTTATTTTACTCCAAACCACAATCTTTCACTCAACCTAACCAAGTAGTTTCATTAAAATTCATAACATTAAGCACATTTGTAAGTGTATTCTGGTTTATTTTCTTGTTTTTTTATATCCAATTTCTTCTCAAGAGTTGTATCAGTGGATTATATGTGTACTTCTATGTGGAGTAGTCTGGAGAATCAGGGAAAACCAGGTGATGTCAAACTGTCTTTGTGAAAGTCTGACACCCTGACACCCAATATGTTCTCGCTTTCTTTCTTCTCTCTCATTATTTGTCTGGAGAGGAAGGTTTTTGTATCTGTTCTTTAACGGGAAGACACATTTCCACTGAATTATTGAAGCTCGACACCTTCGTCAAAACTTCTGTTTTATTGTAATCCTAACTAAAGTTTGTGTAGTCACCTGACAGCAACAGGATGAAAAGTTGGCAACAAAAAAAGTCCTCATAAACATAAAACTTAATGGAAATGTACATTTTTGTGCAAAAAGTATCAATAAGCCTGAATTAATGCTTACTGACTCCTTAAGTAAGTTCTCTTTTTAATCTACAGGATAGCTAAGTGAGTCTGTTGTTTTGTTTTCATGGGTTTTTTTTTGCTTTTCACAGATTAAAGAAACATGGGTTACTCTATGTTTATAAAAGGTACATTTATTATTTTCCATATTTCAGACACTCTTCAATTAATTTTGTTCCAAGTTGTTTAAGATGTCTTAATTGTCTCAGCTGTCAAACGTTGCCAAAAAGAAAAAAGGCAACAAATATATTTTTATAGAATTACTAATTACATAATAAAGAGCTTAATTATAATAACAAACCAAGTTAAATGGTCCAACATCATCAGGGTTAGCAGTATTATTATAAATGTGTTACCAGAACAAGTTTCTAAGCAGTATCGTAAAGGATTATGGGGTTACAGTGCCATTTTTATTATCCATTTCTGGATAAATAAGGACCACTTTAAAACAATGAATTCCATTAAATGAAGTGATTATTCTAAGTGTCGTCTCTAGGTGTTTTGTTTCTTCCAGTGCACCACTGAAACATGACGTGAATTAATCTTGAGGTTTTGTGAAACTGGAGAAAGTAGCGTCCCATGGGAGTCGCCTTTAAACAGCCTGTTTATCGGAACATATTAAAAGAAGCACCTATTTATTTTTCAATGTGTCGTGACATTAATATGAAAATGTAAAAAACAAAAGTAATGAGACACCACATTAAAAGTGAGTTGACTCTTTTTTACTCTGGTCTCTCTTCCCAGTGGAATTCCAAGGTAATTATGATGATGGTGGCGTATCATCACTTTTTAAGTGGTTCTACTCGCATTAGCATCAGTTATATAGCGCCTGTTAGGACATCTTTTTCCTTTCACACAGACACTGACTTTCAAATACCGGCGGAGGGCTTTAGGTTAGGTGAAATCTTTATTATGATCTTAATTTATCAGTTTAATGTGAAATTTGAGAAAAATTGCCTTAAAACAACACATTACAACTAACTTATGCACATGTTTCATGCAAAACTGAAGACAAAAGGTGATCATGCATTATAGACCTGACTTCTCTTGTCTTTTTAAGTAAAACATTTAATCCTATGGACGCTCTCAGCCATCAGTTTGTTTGGCTGCACTGTAAACAGTTGGACTAGTTCTTCTTCTTGTTAGCTTTATACCAGAATATCAGCTGTTGTTTTTATATTGTTATCAGATAATTCATTGTAAAATTGCAACACCAATGTACATGCAGGGATGAGTTGATATTTTCAGGTAAAGTGAGAGTGAGAACGTGGAGTATCACCCAGGAAAGTCAGTGCTGCTATTTAAAGTTATGTTATATAACGTCAATGCATCATGCTTTACTTCTGCTATGTAACAGCCTCACTTCACACAGTTAAATCAATTTATTTTGACTCTTTTAGCCATCTTTTGATGCCTGACTATGTACTTTTCTGTCCTAAACTTAACTAAGTAGTTTTGTTCTCTAAACCTAACAAACCAGCTGCTGTTTTAGCTGTTACCTTTAGCTATGAGGACATGCTGATCCAGTTCCTACATGAAACTGAAGTTCCTAAAATAACCTGGTAACTCCGACACTCAGCAGCTCACACCAAAACAATCTACATTTTTATTAATAGAAGTAACAGTGAGAGGAAAATATGCATTTTGAGTCAGGGTTGAGCTGTCCCTTTAAATTACACGCCAGTCGATAATTTAGAAAATGTGATATTTTTTAAACATACATTTTGTTGCTCTTTTGTTAGTTTGTGTGTGTGTGTGTGGGATGGAGTTGACACTTTCTGCGCAGGTTGTCGCCCCTTACTTCTGAAATAGAAGAGATGAATATAGAAATGCCAATCCATTTTCCAGACTGCTGTTCATTCTTCTGAGAGGTGTAATTATTACATGAGGAAGTCAAGTGCGGTTTAATCAGATGTAGATGTGTTGATGCCTGAAAGTGTCTAAAGGGTAAAGATAGCTTTATGAACATTATATAGTGCCGAGGTTTTAATTATTGCCTTTAAATATCAATGAAGAGCTGGAGTTGAGAATGTGCGCATTTAGAGCAGCTTTGGAAGGTAAGATAATAAATGCACATAATATCAAGGCGATGCAGGTACGGTTCATGCTTTTACAGAGAAACTGAGGTCCACAGTAGAAATTCAAGTGTAAAATATGGAGAATGAAACAGGCACTCCTTTCATGTGTGGAGTGGTGGCAAGAATTGTTTGTTAGCACAAAAATAGTAATCTGGGAAACAGATTCCTTGGAGAAGAAAATGACTTTCTGACCCCTGTGGAGGGTGAGTGAAAGCTTCTGCAAATTATAACATGCAGGCAGGAGATTGTGTGCTGAGACAAACAGAGAGTTACAATTTTATTTTACCTACTGGGGTTGTTGGGGTTAAAGTTCAACCTGCTTGGATGGAAAACAAGCACTCCTGTTCGAAAACTCAATTTACTCGGCCGCCACATTGTGATGCTGGCTCAAATTAGGCCTCTGGAACCGGAGAGGGAGGAAGCTATTGTAAGAGTTAAATACATAACACAGGATGCAGCTTACCCACAGTAAACTTATAGTCCCCAGTATATCAGAGAAAGGAGTTAACAGTACTATTTGGCTTGTTTTACTTCAGGCTGATTTTCAACAGTTTGCTGGATGGTATGTTTTTTATTCTTGAGATAAAATAAACAATGTGTGTCAATAAGATAATTTATTGTTCACATATTCTGTAATTATATAAGGAGGTGGAGTTCAATAATGACCACTGACATATCTCAGCATGGGAGCATGTTTTTCCATGGGTGGACCGTCATTTACATGGTCCTGGGTTGGATTTGAACAGAGTAACCCACTGGGACACCTTTGGTTCTTTAGCTTGACTCATAGCTGAAACCTTCTTTGCTCTAAAGATGTTCTTTGTGTATCATAAAAGCTGCCAGCGGGACATGGTAAGAACATTGCATTGGTATTTTATTCCTTTTCTTGTGGCAGGAAATACATCACACGGCCTTTGGATTACTATTCAATTACCTGAGCACTTCTAGACACTTTATGGCTGAATACTGTAACTTAATAACCACCCTTAATGTCTCTGTTGCTGCGGCAACATGCTAGTTATGGTGCGTTTTCTTCCACTTACCTTCATGCACCAAAGCTTTTATCTTGGTGGACCAGTTTTAATTGAAATGATTAGAGGCCATAAACTCATGACCTGCTGGGCTTGCTCGGTGCTGATGACAGTGGCGTGGGCGGCCATACACCGTCAATGGTGTCGATTAGGCTAATGTTAGCTCCGTAGCCAATTTCCACAGCTGGCTGCTGTTCGCTTTAGCCAGTGCCAAAACAAAAAAAGAAGTAACTAGCAGGACAACATGAAAATAATCCCCCTAAAGCTGGAGATATACTCGTTCTTTAACCATGTGTTCAAGACGAATTTACAGGAGGTAAATAACAAACATGGTAGCACTCCAGGAGGTTAATATATTGTTAATACTGAGGTCAAGGCAGCGCCATCATAGATGATATGTTAGGGCCTTCAAATAAATTCATGAACATGGTGAGTACTACTCCCACACTGCCCCTACCTTCTATCTATTTATTGTATCTTGCAGATGAATAGCGTTAATTTCAGCCAACGTGCACAACAAATCCAATTCAATCAGTTGCAAGACATGCATTCATGTAGTTAACAGCAAGTATATCTCTGGCCTAACTCTACCAACGACAATAAACTATCTCACACAATCTCTGTGGCTGCTGTTAAATGTTCACTGACATCCTGGAAATCTCTTAACGAGACTAAGAGTTCCACCTCCCATTTAGCACATTAACTCCTTTTCAAAAAAGCAAAAAAAAAAACCTCATGTGAGCATAAAACCTTTTCAAAAGTTGTATCTAATTTTGGTGTTTCCATCAAGCTTGTCTCATGCAAATCTTAAAAATGCACAGAGAAAATTCTTTGATGGAAACATGACTAATGAGACAGTTCTCTGATTTGAAATGCTCTCTTGGGGATCAAATGGTCTGTTTGCTCCAGATGCAGGTCGTGCATGAATTGGGACAGATGTTGAAGAATTAACAGTAGGTCTAGATTAAAACTCACTCTCCTTGGCCTCATGTAGGTCGAACCCCTCTCAG
>CAFUXE010000209.1:561899-609724 GCA_903364295.1 Serranus cabrilla
AATGACTTCAGCAGGTTGATTCCCACCTGCACAGGAACACAGACAGATAGCTTCTTTGGGTGGTCAAATGAGTCTCGTATTAGAGAGACGGGATGTAAGATCGCTCAGGACTGTGTTCAGGTACGTGGAAATGAGCTCCATCTTGTTATCTTCTACATACCGGAGCTGCTCATTACTCTGCAGCAGCTGAGCGGAAACAAATGCAATCTGTATGGAAATGCATGCTGCTTAGTCACAACACTGCCTGTGGGTAATAACGTAGTGTATCTTCTGCGTGCTCATGCCATGTTCACATCATACCAGAGGATGTAAGAAAAGGATGGCATCTCATTGCAGCAACTTGGAAGCAGCCGAGTGTTTAACTTGTTGACAGGTTCACATTTAAAGTACTTTGTGTCTGGGGACAGCATTTTGAAATGTATCTCTGAGCTCAAATGATAGGATTTACTCCAACAGACATCAGTCTCTTTTATTAAAACTGACTGGAGTTACTGAGAACATAACAAGTATGGAAATCTCCAGGTGAAATAGCAACTCATCTTCCAGTAAGTTGAGCCCGATCAATGTTTTTTTTTTCAAGACCGAGACCAATACCAATACTAATTTTAGAAGGAGAAAAATGAACTGATAACCAACATAGCAGCAGAAAAACTCAATTTTTGCACTAGAATGAAAATAGACCTTTTTCATGTATATCATGAACAGATTTTGCACGGATACGACTGCACAAAAATACTCTGAAGGCTACTTTCTAAAAACAAATAATTGAATTTAAATAATATTTGGTCATTATTATACATTATACGTACAATGTTTCAGATTCTTTACCAATTGTAGAAACGATAACTGAGAAAAAATTGAGAATAAATAGAAAATAAATCAATTAGAATAAATAGAAATAAAATAAATTAATAGCTAATGTAATTTCTAAATCACCCCAAGCACTATTTTTTGCAATATATATTGTGTAAAAAAAGTGTTTATTGGTATCAGCATATAAGTTGTCTGATAAGCAACAACAAAGCCAGTATCGGCCAATATTGTCCACCAATGTATCTGTCAGGCTCTAATTAAAAGCTTCATTTGGACTGGATATATTGGGAGCTGAGGTGATTTTAACACACTGCACTGGTCAGTGGTGTTTATGGGTAATTTTTCATCATCCATCCAATAATAATTACAGCTGCAATTAGCTAATGTTGGTAGATGACCTCACTGGACTTCCTGTGATTTTAATTCCATCCTGAGCGACGCCTTCGTGTATTTACATGGATCTCTGGGCTCTCATCTCAGTGTGAAATTTAACTTACGTTTGAAAATTGACCAAATGCAAAACATCTGCTGCTGATCTGATACACGGAACCATGTAAACACCAAAATGCAGGCTAATAATGGAACTAATGTGAAAAAATTAAAAGCATTAGGAAACCAGACTAAAAGCTCATTAAGTGTCAGCTACAGATCAGTGCTGCTATTCTCTTGAGCCCATGTTTATCTTTTTGTTTGCCAAATTTTCTATTTGCGGCTCCTGTTTGATATACAGACACAGGATTACTTTGATACCTAACAAAACTTCTGAATTGTCTTTTTTCTTTGATTGCTGAGTGGATTTATGGATGTTTATTTGTGATGGGACATCAGAGATAACGACATCCTCAGGTTTTAGTCGTACTGAATGATATCACTACGTGTTTAATGTCTGTGTGTTAAGAGTTGTGACTAAGGGAAGGAGTATGAGTTTTGATTTAAATTCAGCTCACGCAGTATCTGTGGCTCACCTTCAGTTCTGCCGTGGCCCCGGGGGGAGGCTTTGTCCTGTGGAAGTCCATGTCTGTTACAGACCATATCCTGTGATTTCCCAAGGGTTACTATACCATCCAGAACGATGAGTAAAATTATAGAGGAGCATCATGAATATATACTCCCTCTGTATGCCCATATGAATGAGGTCCAAGTGGAAGCTGTGCATTTAGTTCAAATGTTTTGGTGAAACACTGAAAATGTCAGTGATTAACCTCTCAAATATGCTTTAAAAATGTGTTATATAGCGAGGCCCATCTGAAGTATTATCTTCTGTTGCATACAACAGTTTTTATTGAAGAATTCTACGCCCCAAAGACATCCCACAAATCCTATTTGTAAGTACCACCTTTTCACAGTCAGCAGGTTTGACTCACAGTAAATCCAATATGACATGAAAGCAGCATTAGGGCCTGTGAACTGGTATTTCACCGCCTCCCTCCAATTCTCTGTGTGCCACACTGATGAAGTTCAAACTGTGGTGGTTTTCTGGCTCCCTCCATGCCTGTCATATTTAAAGTGTGGGATTTCTGTTGGCCTTGTTATCTGAATAAAAGTGTGGGATTTATCAACAACTTCTCTGCAGGAGCAGTACATTTTAACAAGTCATGCAGTAAGTCTTACCAGTTCCTCGAATATTTTTGTTTCTTTTGCCTCAGACTTTCCACAGTTGGACGGCTTTTTGACTTTAAATGAGGAAATGTGTCCTCAACATATGGTCACGAGGGGGCGGGATATAACATGCTGCATGATATGTTGGATTTAACTTCATCACTAAAGTATGGAGTTTGGACAAGGAGTGGTGACTTTAAGTGACTGAAACACATTATTTAATCTATACTTGGCTTTTACATAAAACTCAAAACAACTGAGTAAAGTTGACTATTTATTGAAAGAATAATAACCAGATGTAATGAGCAGTGCTGCACTCTGCAGTGTCCATGCCAGAGCACAACACAGAGTGAAGAACAATTTGTCTTTCCACAGTTTTTCTTCTGAGTTTTGACCAAACCCCCGACAATAGGTTGGACTTTGCAAGTGGCCAATTTGGGACCCAGCAGCCAACCAGAGCTGATCACCTGATGTTAAACGTTCATTACAGAACCTATGGTGTTTTTGCAGATGTGTGTTGGTCCTGGAATAGCTCTGCAGTCTTTATCTAGGTCTAGCCAGCTCACAGAATATTTACAATATAAAACATTGAAGGAATGTTGCCTTAAAATGTTCGTCTCCCTTCAGTTAAATGATTATATAGTCACAGCTACACTCATTAACCCTATCTTCTAATAAGTTGACTTCCCTATCCTATCAGTGGTAAGTAAAGTCCTGACAAGAACTTGATTGATTGATAGACAGAGACGTAGTGAAAACTGACAGGATAGCCTTATTTCTTGTCGTGTTCATCGTGGAATGTCACGCTTTTCATTTGGTGTCCTGGAAGTTTGACATAAGTTTAATTAATCACCATTGCTGCTTTATACCAATTGTAGAAGACCCAGATATATTGGAAAAATATCCACTGTTGTGATTATCATTCATTGGTACACACAGCTTGGTGAATTTCAATGCATTTAGGTTTTGTTTTCTGTCAAAAAACATTGACAGCATTATTTATTCCAATCTCATGACCATCTTCTGCTCTTTTCTAATCTCAGGAAGTCCCACTTTCAAGCGATAATCCTCTCCTGCGAGTGCATGTAAGAGGTTGTAGGAGTGGATTTATTAGAGAGACAAAACAGTAAATCTCAAGAGAAATAAACATGAAATTGATTTAAATAAATCTTATTATCGGGGAATGCATTCAAGCTCCGAGAAAATGCAGAGTGGTGGAGGCGATTTAAATCATCTATCAAGTTGCCAGAAAAAAATGCTATTTTAGCATAATTCAACAAATCAGAATGGGGGCACTTAATAACTGTGCTCTCTGAGAAATATGAACTGACAATCAAATTAATTTACTGTGCAAGGTCAGTGCATGGGAAACAGATATGTGTGATTGTGAATACCTGAGGTTCTGTTTAGCATCTGCGTCGGTTTTATCACAAGGACACAGGCTTTCTTTCTCTGTTGTGGAAATGCTGCCTGCTTTATCCTTATAAATATGGAAGTCAAAATGTGGGATTACATACCGAATTAGCAAACATGAATATTATGTGTTGAAACCACAGGAATCTCTGTATCTCATGTCCCAGTGTCATGCATTAGTGGAGCTTTGCAAGTGTTTCTGGAAGAGATCATTATGAATCAAACCAGCACACGGTAACTGGGAAATATGGACGAGAGATCAAACACTGAAAGTAAAGCATGAAATATATGTGGAGGTTAGCCAGTGGATGTGCTGGTTTAATGCAGAATTTCAAATGAGGGGAAAACCACATGTGTGGAATGCTTTTATATAAAGAAGAATATTTAACATCATAACAATTGGTGCAATCTTCACATTTTGTTTTCGCATAAATTATCTTCCTGAGAGCATTTATATAATAGATTTTTTTGAGTGAATCAATGGATAGTCATTATACATTTTAAACATCAACAGTCCTTTTATTTCCGATATATTCAAACCATTTTTTGTTCACTAAAGCCTTTGTTAACTCTCAGTCACAGGTAAACTTAGTCAGGTTGCAGTCACACATATGTAAATGCAAGCAATTATAAGTGGCCTTCAGTATATGAGCAGTACAGGATGTGACACACACAGATATCATCTGCTGGTTACCCAAGTGGGGTCAACCCACACGTCTTTGTAATTGGTTGAGGCTGCAGAAACAGCAGTCAAAGTTTACCACGCTTGAACTACACGCAATGCAAAGACATGCATTTGCTTCACAACTGAAAGCAAATCTACTATCTGCCTCTTTGCTGAGTGAACAGGGGGCAAACATTCGTCAGTGTTAAATTCACGTATGTGTGACCGCAGCCTCAGTCTGCATCTGAAAGCCTGTTCGAGTGCGGCTTAATGAGACTGATCTCTCATGGTAGAGGGGCCATGCTCGGCCTGACCTCCGATCTGAAGTTGCTATTTGCTCTGCAGTGAGATGATATTTCAGGCTGTTAGATTTCAGACATTCCAGACAAAAATTCCTTTCAGCAGAAATTGCACAGAACTGCTCCTGTCAACTAGCCTGACGATGTCAGACTCAATTCTGTTCAGAATGTGAGTCTGAAACTGATCCATTGGGCTGGGATTATGGGGCGTGTTTCAACCGAACCAGGAAAAAAAATGCCTCTTCGCTCTATTGGATAGATCGACAACCAATCAGAGCAGCGTAAGATGTGACGTATGTTCAGCCAGGATTCTGGGCTGCCGACGGCGCTCGTAATGTCCAACTCTTCGTGCACGCCGAGTTGCGTGATGCCCGTCTCAGACGCCTCCTTCACCTGGTCCTCCATAAGTGCGACCAAAAGTGAAACCACAATGAGCGCCGGGTTTCCCTTGTGTCCCAACTTCTTCGCGATCATCGGGGCCAGCTGACAAATCAAACTCCTCTCCTCTCCAGCGGCAGTCGTGTTCGTTGTACACAAACCCAAGCGCTCTTTAGTCACGTGACTGTCGCTCATCTGTCCATCATCGTGTAAAGCCCGCCCTGACAATTTCATTGGTTCAATTCATTCATGTATTTTTTATACATCGCATAGAAACTCCTCGAAGGAGCAGTGCCAGACCGAACTGCCTGCAGAAAAATGTTGTAGGCGGGGCTACAGTTCGGCTGCACCCAGGCTACCTGTCAACAGTTCCATCCGCATGTTTTTTTGGTTTTGTGTGTGTAAGTGTTCTGTAGATTTCCCATCACTGGGCCAAGCAACATTTTCTTACCTGCTATTATCAGGTTTATATACGCTTTCACAGAGCACAAGTAATCTGTGCTCATTTTCTGACTTGTTTCCTTTTATTAATTAATCAAAATTAGAAGTTTATTTTGACCGCCCTCATATATATGATCTTTCTTTTAAGTGCTCTGGGACCTATGTATATATTCACACGTTTTGTTGTAATTTTTAGTGATATTATGGTCATTTTATTGCATGCAATTACAGAATCTAAAACTACCTCCTCAGTTTGAAATTCTTCTCAAATTGACGATTAGAGAAGTTGTAAAAGAATGGAGAGTATGTAGTTTTTGGTCTGAAAGTAAGTAAATTAATTCACATAATTCTTTCTTTAATGCCTATGGGGGGAAAAACTTTGGATTGATTTTGAGGGATACTTCTATTCATACAGCATGTTAATTGTTTTATTTCTGACTAAATACATAATACACCCCTATTTAATTCCTTTGCGATGTTTATTCTTTGTGCACTAATCTTAAAGAATCTGATCCCTATGCATCCCACTTTCACGCCGTGGCTGCACTGTTTGTACATACATTCATGCATATGTAATCATTCAACAAACATTTTAACATACTCACATGCTTTATGGGGTTAAGAAAAATCTAAATCAAATGAAATTAAGAGAGAACAAACATTGATTCAAGATGTCAAGCCCGGTTCATGTGTTGGTTTATGCACGGGTTTGTGTTTATGATATGCAAACATACATTTATACAGCCCACGCTGCATTAGCAGGCCAAAGGAGCACAAATGAAACAGAATCTTGGGACGGAAACAAAAGACAGGAATCTATTACAGTGAATTTAACATAAACTGGTTGTTCTTTTACATCTTGGCAGCTACACTGAGGCAACAGCCAATTTCCTATAAGTGAGAGTGAAGCTTGCATTCCCTAGATTACCAAAGAGGAAGTGGAACAGCAAATCACACAAATACTCTGGTAATTTGCTTACTTCTTTTCTCTGGCATGCTTGTGACAAAAGCACATGTAAATTATTGAAAAACTCAGCCGATTAATATGTCCATCGTATTTTTAATATTCAGATTGCAACAAAATGTATCAACAGCCATGTTTCCATCAATATATTTCTTGGCACATTTTAAAGATTTGCATTACAAAAGCTTGTAGGAAACACCCAAAATGTAATAAAACTTTTCAGAAAGGTGCTGAAAAGTTTTTTTCTTTTCGAAAAATCGTTTATCGTTCATCGTTCACGGGAGATGGAAACGCTTTTTTCCGTATAAGTTCTGATGTAACAACTGTTTAACTCATGTGGCTGATCAAATATTGCAAGTTGCCCAATTTAATCAAATTCCTGAAGGCTTCTCTCCATTTTCTCTTGTAGCAACAAACTCTTTTTTGTTGTTGTTGTTTTATCTTTCTCAAGCAATCTCTACTTCTTCTACTATTATGGATTAGCCTACAGCAGTACATTACACTGCCATCTTCGGGCCAAAGCACATTTTGCAGCTTTGTTTATTTGCTTTAAACCAGTTGGTCCCTAATTCACTTTTTCTTTGTTGCAACATTTCAAAGTTAGCTTTGACTCTAATGGGAATACAGCTAATATTACATTTTTCTGTCTTATTTAACATCAACTATTGTTTAGGTAACAGAGATGAGATATAGAGCAGCTCCTAAATGATGTGGTTGATAGGCTCACGCTTACATCTAGGAGACAAACTATGATCCCATAATGCTTCCACACACATTTGACTACAGATTACTGTACAACTCTTTCGAAATGTTTTGCAGACTGAGCAAAAGAAAGTAACTGGACTCAGGGGGAATCAGCACGAGGCATGAACAGCCTCAACAAGTCGTCCATGGAGACTGACGCCGTGATAGGGGCCTGACTCAACGTGAGCAGAAAAAGCCTCAGAAATAAAAGATGATGATTCGTGTAGAACAAATTGGCTGTGTTCCTCTGTTCCTCCTCCTTCTTGATTTTCACTTAGATATGAATGTTTGTGTTGAATTAAATTGATCTGCCATATGCATTCATTTCAGAGAATATTATTTTTGAAGTTTTCTTTTCCCTCTGAACAGCAGCCACATTACCATAATGCACGTTGGACAGTTTCCATAGAAACAGTCTTACTGAACCTTCCTTCGTGGAACATTTTTTTTCTAATTGTTATTTATTTATTTCTATTTATTTATTTATTTATACAGTCTGAATTTGTCATTTGCGTTGTTTTAGCCCCTAATGAAATTAACTGAAGGCTGCATTGAATATTTTAGCATTTGCTTTGTATGAACATACAGTACAACAAATTCCACAAGGTGCAGAACTCCCCAGACGCCTGCTGAATTTATGCACAATTCATGTTAAATTTGTGCTGTTGTGACTATTTCTCAAGTATTAATCGTGCTTTTTGTGGCTCATAAACAAAGTAGAAAAACGCTCTGTATTTCACACGATAAAGACCAAGCGATACTGTGGATATATGTTTGTTCGCTATGAAAAAAATCTGTTTGACGATATAGAGAAATTCTCTTTCCTGAAGGGTCATGAACACCCACACAGTTGGCTTCACTTGTTCTAGTTGATTAGAAAATTCGCTGATGTGACCAAACTGAACACACCTGGAAACACAGAGCATTTTGGCACGTCAGGTGTAAAGAATTAAATTAATGATGGTTGAATTTCATTCAGCTGCTTCAGTTTCATGGTCCTGACATTGTGCATGCTGGCTGACTGCCACAGATAACCAGTGAATCAAGCAGAGCCATTGTTAATGTCATTAGTAATGACTGTGTTTTTTTCAGATGACAAGTCCAGACTGGTCTCCCCTCAAAAACAAAATATGACCAATATTTACGTTTTAGACTGTCCTCTGATGCTCTCTAGTGGCTGTAATAATTGCAAATTACATGATGCCGAGTTTAAGCGGCGGATTTGGAGGTTAGGGCAAACAAATGTCAGACTTTCACCCATGAGACCTGAGTTCCTGTCACATGTGAGAACAAAAGTAAACCATGTGATTTAAACATAATACAACTTCCGTGTCTCATGTTTTGTGCATCATGTTGTTATCAATGTTATCACTCATGGCATTTACGTACATTTATTTCCTTTTTTACTGTCTAAATCAATGTTACTGGCCTCTATTGTGACTGCTGATGCACTTCCTCGTGAAGTGAAACCCAATAAATGTTTTATACTGCTCCACCTCTCTAAAAAAGAAAGAAAGTGATGCAGAGTCAGGAAAAAAATCCACTTTGTAGTTTCCCTTTGGAAATATTTTTGTTTGCTGCATGTCTGTGTATACATTACACTCACCAATCCTGGTTTGGTTCGTCCTCGAGAACTTAAACTGCTCTCAGACATGTTATGTAATGCAGAGAGAAGTTCATATGAAGTTTAATTCATTCCATGGCAGAAGTGGCAATGCAGGATTCTGCCCAACAGACTGTGTGCTGTTTGTGACTTTCCTTCCTGGCCCACTTGAGGAAAGAGTTGGAAAGAGACTTATGTATGTCAAAAATACATCCAAGAGTCTGGATTTTCACAGGAATATATTCAGACATTGACATTAACTGCTTTAGGTCTTAGATTAAATACCTACTCAGTCTTTAAACAGTTGATGGCTGCTTGCGATGCACATGCAGGCAGGCCACAGCTATGGACACAGCTGATCCCAGATCAGAAGACTTGAAAGCAGGACATGTTCAACACATCAGGCAAATGAAATAGAATTGAATTCCTTCCCATATTAGCCTACATCTAGTGCACTTGGCTCTCTTGTGTCTTGCTGGAATATCTTATGCATAAAAAAAGGATGGGAATAAGGAAGATGTTTAAGAGAAATTCTGTTTGATATGTGCCTCGGCAAAGATAAGAGAGTTAATGAAGTTGGAGATAAGTAATTTAATTTCTCTGCCACCTCAGTTGGGGAGAGATAAGGGCATAATGGAGAGGAGGAAGCTGTTAGCTGAAACAGGAGAAAAGGCCAAGCTTTTAGCCCACATGAAAAGATTGTTGCTGGTCAATAATTAAAACTTCCGAGATGAGAAATGTAGTTTTAAGTTGGAGTGTGACGCGACTGTTCAGTCATTTGTACAGATCATTGTTTGTCTGTATTATGTTCCACTTTATCAACATCAGCATTGCTCTGTTCTTGCCAAAAGACAGATGGAATTTTAGTCCAAATGAGGCAACTCTAATTAGATGCCTGCTGATGGCTCTTTGACAGGCAGACAGAGCTGATTTGTGAGACGCAGCCAAGTCTGAATCTTGAACGTGATCATCCGAAGAGGAAAATGTAGCTTGTGAGGTGTTCTAAGATGTAAATGTTTTCACAATGCAAAAATTTGACAGTATGCAATGCAGACAGTAATATTAATGGAATCTCATCAGCTGCCTGTGTGACTATTTCAAAGTTGGATTGTCTGTGTTCTCTTCCATTGCTCCACAACAAACAATTTGCATTTAGGCACAAAAACAAGTGATTTTTTTTTGGCTCAATGTGGCTGCTGGAGTGGTTTTTCAGTCTGTGTGTTTTGGTCACAAGCGCTCGATAGCCAAGTTCCCTGACAGACAACAGGCAGCAACTCAGTGTGACAGTTCAGACAGACTGATTTCCAAACTTCCTGGAAACTCCCTTTCTCTTATTCTCATCCAGATCCTCCACTCTCTCTGCTGCTGTCTCTGTAAATTCGGGAAGGCATAGAACTATAAATTTTCCCTCTCAACTCCAGCAGACATCTCTTCATCTGAAATTGCAGTGCATACAGTAAAACTGCTTCTGTTTGTCTCCACTGGCATCGCACCATCGATTTGCTTTGCAGCCATTCCTCTTCTCCATATCATTTATTTTTTTGCAGAAAAATCCAACTGAGTGGCAGATGGCTTTACATTCGCTGCAGACAGTGGGAGAAGAAGGGTACTTCAACCAACTTCTTTATCTTCTGCTGGCAGTATTTATGGGCGTTTTATATTTTATGATGTATTCATTAATTTAAAAGAGTCTAATCCTTACATGTTCCACTGAAATCTAAAGACAAATATTGAATAAACAGAATGGTAAATCTGTGGTTTGGCACGTTATGCCTAAGGAAGAATGAATATGTAATTTTCTCGTCAAGTTTTGCCAGATGATTGTAATGATTGTAACCGGTTTCTCCGTATAAATCAAGCATCATTTGAGCAGCTCTCTTTGAGCACACATTGATGTTTAGTGGGGGCTGAGCTGCAGCTTCAAAAACTGCAGTGAAAGCCATATTTTTCACATATAGAAGGGAGGATTAGCCCTGAAGTGACATTTACAGTAGGTCACTGTTTCTGAACATTATTATACAGGTAAAATGAACATTGTGCAGCACTGATCCTCAGCAAGTCTGAGTGCTCTTACCTTTTTTTGTAGTTGTATTGTTTTCAATCAAAATTTACTTTTTTCTAAATCATTTTAAGCTGCTACACACTGCCGAAGTGTCATATTTCAGGACAGAACAAACTCTCAACTCACATAAGTGTCTTAAGCCAGCAACAAACACCTTCAACATTGAATCTATGGAGAAGATAAAGATTGTGAGTTTAAGAAAGAGGCCAGGTAAACTGCAGTGTGATTTCCCCTAGGGCCAAGAAGGATAAACTCCATGGATTTCTTACCCCATTTTTTAAAGTGCGAGTTGCCCAGCAATCGACCCAGTGCCACCAAACCTCCTCCCAGGAATGATTACCTGCTAAAAAAAACAGGACCTAGTTACAGCATGCCATGTGCCATATTTTGCTCCTCTATTGCTGTGATAATAATAACACAGGATGATGAAAAAAGGAACACTGAGATATCTCATAATATCTGTGGGAAAAAGTAGAAGTAAGTGTTATGGCTCTGAAAATCATTGGCACAGACTATCTGAACAGATTTCTACTTATTATGCATGAATTCCTAATTTTCTTTTTTTCATAATTTCCTTACTGTGTGCAGAAGAAAGGTCACTTTTCCCCTTGTGTCATCTATCATTTATTCAGTAAAAATCCAACTGTTTTCTGTCTTTTTTAGAAAACAGCGGCTGATTGTAGGTATACCAGTATGCATCATCAAAGACGATGGTGCAATCAGCTAAGACCGCCATTTATTTTTCAGAAGCTCTGTTAGATAAACCGGAGCTATTCTACAGTAAAGACCCCATTCACTCTTGTACTGTTTCCATTTGAAGGCTTCTACTGTAATAAGGGCAAGCTTGGCAGTAATTGTGAAAAATTGGACATGAAATTGGAAAGTGAAAGTGAAAGGTAGAAAATGACTGTTTCATGTGCAATGCAAGGTCAACAAATTTGAGTGAAGCTGAATGAACAAAGCGTTTTGACTCGTAGATTGAGTGGAAATACTGCACAGTCAGCTGTCTCGTGGATTATTCCACCTAAAAGACTTATTTCAGTGGGAGAAGGAATTTAGGGAATACAGACAGGAGGGGAGGTTATAACTTATACAACGTGTGGTAAACCTTTCTCATAAATGCAGCAGAGCAAATGGTGCATGGGCAATTAATTGTTGTTCCTTTCCCACGCTGCTGAAAAGCAAAGAACATTCGTAACGTAATGCAAAACGGATGATCTAACCTTACAATTTCACAACAGCACTGAAGAGCAATGAAAGCAATTTACTGGGCTGATCTTTGCTGCATGGCCACGGTCAGTTTCCACTTAGAGGATTTCGTTGGACAGGTGTGAGCTGATAATAACTGAATCCACTGCAACTGCTGTTGAGTGATATATACTTTTTCCACAGCAACCAAGCAGAGTGTGACAGATGGAAATGTAGGGAAAAGGGGGCTGGAACAGCTTGCTGCCACACACTCACGCATTCTCTCTTTCTCACTCGCACACACACACACACACACACACACAGACACACAGCATGCTCTCCAGTCAGTAGGAAGTCCTGAAACTGTCTGCTGCTAGCCCATGAAATAAGCTGCTCCCACACTGTTCCACCATGTGCTTTAATTTTGGGCTTCAGTGGTCAGAACTTCATTCTGTGACCCGGTTTCTCTTAGCTGAACTTCAGAGCTGGTGTGGTTTTCCCCCCCAAACTCACTTTTCAAGTGTCTTTTGAAAGTGAAAGACAAAATCCTGTTGACGTCTACCTCCAAACTGTTACCGAAAGGACAATTATAAAGGAAGGGAGGTAATTACAGGTTGTTTATACTTAAGAAATCTAGAAACTAATCAATGTAAATTGTACTGATACTGGCTTCCTGCAATAACAGTAACCTGAACAAACGTTGGACTTTCACGCAGGAGACCAGGGATTATGTCCCATGTGAAGACAAAAGTCAAAGATTTGATTGACACATCAGTGAACTACAGTGCCTCATGCTTTGTGCATGTAGTTATGAGGGTGATGTGATTACTGGAAGTGACATAGTAAAAACTCTCATCATTCTATATTATTACGACAGCTAGAGGGCAGTGGAGGACAGTCTAAAACATAAATTTAGGTTATATTTTGCTACCTGTACAAATGACATATGAAGGTGTTATCAGTTTTACATTTACAATGTTCTGTACTAAACATTTTAGGATGGTGTTAGGTTTGGAAAAAATTAGCAATTATCTACACCATGACACTAGTAATAAATGCTGCTTAAAGTATATACCACACAAGGCCTGAAACACAGATTAATTATGCCACACATACCAACAGGCACCAGCACACAGATAACAGAGTTTCGAGACACAGTACTGAGGAAGGGAGTACTCAGCGCACACACTTTGATCCAAGAGACACACACAGATAAACACCCCTACACATATTCACATATCTGAAGGCAGATGTAGCACAAGAAGCCCATTGAGAGCTACTTCAAAGTCATATACCCAGGTGAAGATGACCTCAGAAAACGAGATAGAAAAAGCCAAATAAGGGCAATCCTGGGGCAAACTGTCTTCCTTCCGCAGGGCGGTGGCCAGAAAGCTGTAGCACCAAGAGGCTATGGACATAGCTTGTGTGCCAACGATGGGCGGACTGAGACTAAATCCACAGTACTGCCCCACAGTTTAGACCAATCAGATAGTTGCACATTCTCATTATAAAACTCTGTGTAACAGTAAGTTAGGTACCCTTTTTCTGTTAGATGGTTGCAGCTAACTGCTTGCAGACTGTGATTTCTGAACAGATAAAGGTCCATGTACATGCTCGCTCTTTCATTACTGTCATATTAAATAGTGAAAAGGAGTTCTAAGTTCTACAAAACAAACGCGCCCTAACAATGGTTACTAGGAAAAACAACTGCACAGCTTTGGTATCTGTAGTTTTATTAGGGTTGGAGGTGGCATATTTCATTTCATAGAATATTAAAAATTGTGGTAATGTTAATGGTCCACAACTCAATATTTTTATCATCTAACATATAGGCAAAAAAAATCATTTCCATAGTTTGGATGACTCTCACACTGGGCTGTGGACCTGGCAATAGATTGATTCTGGCTCTGCTGGAATTTCTCCAGGAGCTCTGCACGAGGCCAGGGCCATATTTTGACATGTACTGTACCTCCGCCTGCCAAGATTGTGTCACAAAAATATGCACAGTACGGGTGTCGCTTGTTTGCATACTGCATGTTGAATATGCTGCTAGGACACACGCAGGGTGATATCAAGCCTGATTTCACAAGCTACTCAACTTGCACTGCCTCCCACAGCAGCATACTGACAACCTACTGTACTGGCTCCGTCTCAGGTCACATTATAAATCATAATCCGCAGCCATCGCAGTGTAGTTTATCAGCAATCCTGCTAATGAAATCACTGCAAATAGTTAGAGACACTTAATTTGAAGAGCATAAAATGAAAAATGTCTGTAGAAATCTACAGAAATATCTGCTCATAGTGGCAATAGACCATGATAGTCCTGAACCGGAGGATTTATAACGGTAAAAAGGAAACTTATTAACTCCTATCGACTTTCAACCTCAGGGAAACAGGAAGGGAAGTGATTAAAGCTACGACAGTATGCTGGGCTCATTTAAATCAGTGTAATATACTGAGGAAACCCTCAGTAGAGATTGCTGCGAAGGTGCTCATATTACTTTCAATTGTTCTCAGGCTGCTCACTCTTTGTAGCAGCTCTGTAGGACGCTCAGTCGACAACACTGTCCCCATCGTCTAGGAACTGCAGCTTTTGCATTTGGAAGCTGATATTTGGCGTGCACTACGCAGAGAGTTTATTTTGCTTAATTTACAATTTGTCCCGCCCAATAATTTACCCACACCCCTTTCCATCACTCAGAATGTTTCTCAGAGACACTTGTGGGAGGAACTACTCCTCTCAGGAAAACCCTTCTTGCTGTCTTGGTGTGTGTTTGCCCCATCCTGTATATGTTCACCACCTCCCCTTCCATTCCTTTGCTTTCTTTAATAGCTGTTTGTCTTGCAGCCTTGCAGGAGACATGATTGGACCCAGTAGAGAGTATTTTTTTAAAGCTGTGACCATCAGCTCTTCAGCTCCTTTGGTCAGTCACTCAGTCCTCTCACTGACAGAAATTCAGTCGACAGTTTTTCACCCTAGGAGGCTTAAATTTGGCGTGAAGGTCAAGTGTTTTAGAGGTTGTGTGAGTGTGAATGCATGAACGAGTGGATGCATGAACGTCACAGTTATTGCAAATTTGTCCTTGTGTTCCCAAAAGGTTTTCACAGAAAAAGACCTGGACCTTGACAAGATTAATAACATCTCTTAATATAAAGCAATTACTTAGCTCATTTAGCAGAAATCAAATACATTCAGTGCTGTCTACTTTACAGAATATAGATTTATTGACTTAATGCATTCTATTATCTTGTAGAAGTGTGAAGAAGAGAATGGCCTCGGTGCATTGTCAGCATAAAGCTATTAAGAAACAAATGTATACATTATGGTCAGTTCTTAAGGCTCTATGACACATGCATGGATGTTGTGAAAAGCACAGGAATAAATGCAGTTGAAAAGACTTTTAAAATCAGTCCTTGGTTTGAGTACATGCATATGAAACAAAGACTAATAGTCACTGGCTTTCACATCTTCTCTAAAGCAAGGTCTTAATCAGTGACCATGGCATATGTATATGAAAAAGCAAAGTGTAATTTGTGTTAAAAATGTATTTTGTACATCCCCTCTATGCTCTTATTGTCCTTTTTGCACTGCAGGAATAAAATGTCTTTTAGACCCCTGTTATCTCTACACCAAGGCCACCCATGCGAAGGCTTGTACCTTTATTGGACTAAGTAAAGCACCTCACACTCTAATCAGACTGAACAAAAATAGCATTATGCACAGCAGTGTGAGTGATACCAGAACAAGTTCTCCTGACATGCAGAATTCAATACAATCTATATGACAGAATTGATTGCAGATTTGTCCTGATGCACACAGAGCTGCTGGCTGCTGGTTAAAATGAAATTAGTCTTGCAGTCCAGAATCCCCACCCCCTCCGCTCTCAGTCAAGAGCCCATTAGTAAACCAGTGACAGACTCCATTCTGTTCCAGAAATATATGGCCCTTCACTGACCTTGTTTGATTACATCGCTGCTCACCATTTCTCTTTTGTGTGTCCAAGAAAGAACCTCCTTAGTCAAGTTACTTACCCAAGTATCTGCTCCCGGATTGATTTCTCGGTCACTTTTCTCATCATTAGCATCGAGTGCGAGAGGATTTTCTGAGAAAACCCATCAAAATGGATGGGCTCTTTGCATTTTCTACCTACACTTGGAGCAGGACAATAAAGAGAGTATTTTTACAGCCCCATAGCATCAAATCACCACGATGCAGCTGTGAGGAGCTGACAGCGTTATTGATCCTTACTGTACCCCTGTGACACTATTAAAAATCCCCCTGGGTTTGAGTGACACTCTGTTATTCGGTGTTAATTATGTATCAGAAAGTGTGACTCAGATGTGCAGAACCGAGCTGACAGGGTGGTTTTCACTTCTTAAAAATAACCCAGCACAGCAAATAACAAAAAGATGACATTTTAATGTGTGTAAGACGAGATGATTAATCATGGAAAATATATTCAGCATTTATCACTTGTAAGAAATGATGGATTTAGAGAATAGTTGTTGTGTTCATACCATATATGACTGTACTTCTTAGTTTGAAATGCATTTGTCAAGCCTTCACACATCCATATTCTGGTCCAGCACGCATTACTGAAAAGAACTGAGAATCTTTAGTGTGACAAGATGGCGAGATATGTCCACTAATCTTGTCTCCGTGACACTTCCTGAATGGCGAAGTAGTGGAAAACAGGATAAAAGAAGAGACTGTGATATCGCTTTCCCTGCTCAGTCACCAGTGTCACATTTCACCAGGCAATAAAAGAGATCCCTGGCAGTTCACTTGAGCCAGCACCCTGGCTCCCTGCACTCATCGATGATAACAAAGAGCAGAGTAAACTGGCCATTTTGTCTGAGACAGGTGGCTGAGTGGCATGTTTGATTTATCTAACAGTGCACGTCTTTGTGCTTGGCTTGATGCTGCAAGACAGGGATTCTGTTGACTTGGATAGAACAGTTGCACTGTGATGGTACCAAATATCCAAACTGTGTTTTGATATTACATATCAAAGCTGGTCTCAGTATGTACATTTCCCCTGTGACTCTCTTATAATTGTGTGAAAAACACAAAACAAGACTCCTAGTCTATTTAAACCATCTACCCTCACCAGGAACAGGATCCAGAGATCATGGACAGACTGTAGGGCGGCTAGGCTCAGCCTCAAAGATAGAGTAGAGTAGAGCTGCTGCTCCTTTATGTAAAAAGAGCTAGCTGAGGTGGTTTGGGCATCTGATCACAATGTTTCCTGGAAACGTCCTACTGGTAAGATGCCCCGGGAAAGACCTAGAACACGCTGGAAGGATTATATATCTCGCCTGGCCTGGGAACGCCTCTGGGTCCTCCAGGAGGAGCTGGATGCGCGGCTGGGGAGAGGGATGATTAGGAAACTTTGCTTCATCTGCTGCCCCTGCAAACTGTTCCCAGAAAAGGGGATGAAAATGGATGGATGGATCTATGTCCCAACCCTAACTTATGGTCATTGGCTTTGGGCAGTTACCGAAAGAATGAGGATCGCTGGTTACAAGAGTCTAGAATGAGTTTCCTCCATAGGGTGGCTGGGCTCTGCCTCAGAGATGGGGTGAGGAGCGCAGACATCTGGAGAGAGCTTGGAGTAGACCTGCTGCTCCTTCGTAATGAAAGGAGTCAGTTGAAGTGGTTGGAACATCTGATCAGGAAGCCTCCGGGTGCCTCACGTTGGAGGTGTTCCAGGCATGCCAACTGGTAAGAGGCCCCGGGGTCGATCCAGAACATGCTGGAGGGGTTATATTCTATATCTTGTCTGGCCTCGGGATGCCTCAGGGTCCCCCAGGAGGAGCGGGATATCGTTGCTGGGGAGAGGGATGTCTGGAATACCTGCTTAGTCTGCTGCTCCTGCAACCCGGCCCGGATAAGCAGAAGAAAATGGATGGATGGATGGATGGATAGTTAGTCCATCTTTTCTTAAAGTTGTTTAAGAATTCTGCCTAAACCTGAATCCACATCACCTTCAACAGTTTTCCTTGAAAGCTATTAGTGCTTTATTATATCTTTTTATAAGCATCTTGATACTGACAGCCTCAACCTGCCTGTTAATCTCATTTTTTAAGCTAAAGGCCAAGTGCACACCTCTGACCAGCTATACACGGTGAAATTATAATCATGCAAATATTTATACACCTTTCCAATTGAAATGATTTAAATGAATACTGACTCTGCCGTAGGCTTGTGAATATTTAAAGCAAAAAACAACAGGCTTGGTAATCATACTGCCCGAACACAGTGGAGGAAACAAACATAATCATCTGGTAAATGTTAGCTGCTAAAGCCAATATTCACTCATCCTTCAGAGTAAATATTATATGAGAGTGTAAAACCTTTTCTAATCAACATGAATAACTGAAGCAATTTGGCCTTGAATTACACACCGCCATGGAAACTTTGTAAAAGGGTCATTCACTTACAATTTTTGATCTCCTAAAGTAATGACCTACCACTGCAAACAGACAGATCCCAATGACAAACAAACACTGCCATGTTTGCCTTGCAAGCTGAGCAGCTGTGATAATTCTCCTCTCTCAGTTTGTTATCTGAACAGGTAACAGCATATGCATACATTACCAGTTTACAAGCACAACGTGTATGGTTGGTGCCAGTACGATATCAGCAGTGTGATTGTGTGTGAATATTTACCCCTGTAGTGAACATTTTATGGCGTCTGTCTCCGTCCAGTGAAGTCAAAGGTTGTCTGTAAGAGTCCAAGTGTTCGCCGTGCTAATCCTGGCTGTGGAGCCAATAAGTTGCCATGGTTATTTGGGTGCAAAACTCCTGTAATTTCGAAAAGTTTAGTTTTTTTGTACTTGACATCTTCTCACATTGCAGTCTACGGGCTTGTCCAGTGGACTGCAAACTTGGACTTTGACAACTTTCATTGGAATAATGAGCCACCATCTCAGAGTCCAATATCATGCTCTAAAAATGCATCCGGAACAGAAATCGATGGCCACCTTCCCCAAACAATTGAGACCAGTCCTCCTCCCATTCCTTTCTCAGCAGCTAACATTTATTTGTATTGTAAAACTCATTTAAATTGCAGACTGCAATCACTGATCATGCAAGAGGTACATTGGTTTCTGGCTGTCAGTCAAACTTTGTGTTTGATTATTAGCTTATTATGTCAACATACATCCAGTCTGGTCTCCCCTCAAAAATCACAATATAGGTCTTTTGTACAGGCAGCAAAAAATGTCATATTGTTGAAAACACACATTTCTGCAGAGAGAGTGAGTGTGTGACAGTCATCTGTATGCATCTTCTTCTCCAAAGTCCAAACTCGTAAATTGCACCACTGACTGCTCCGTCATCTTTATTTCCTTCATTCTCCTCATCGCTGATGAGCTGATGACAGTCAGGCAGATTGTTTTTTGACCATCTCATCAATCAAAAGTCCAATGATACTGTGAGTTTGCACATTAAGGGATATATGCACGCTTGGATGATGTTAATGTACGATATAATTCACAAGTAAATGATGTTATCAAAGATTATTGCTTGACTCTGTGATGTATTTCACCAATTTGTGCAAGGTAATTTTAAATACCATGCTGTACTGTTTGTACAATGAGGCTGTCTTGTGAATATATTTAAATTCACAAGTTACTATATATATATTTTACTAAATATTACTGTAAAATACATTACTTTGTGTGCACCATGAGTCACAACAGCTGTTTTTCACAGAAATCTTTGTTGAACTGGTTTTAGATTGGCACCCATCGTTTATTCTGATACAACTTTGCAGCTGTATTTCCAGTCTCTAGAGATTAGCTCCAAGTCAGACAGACACTGAACACACTCCGGGACATTTCATTGCTAGTCATGAGAAGAATTAACTACACTTGACATGTTCATTGTAGCGAAAGAATATATTGCCTAAACAGTATGCCTCCTCTGTGTGTTGCTAATAGTTTTTGGATGTCACTGGAGTCTTGCAGAGGTATCCTTGAACCCTGGCAAGCACTTTTTATACAGCTTTTTAATGACATATATTACATTTAGCTTGTCCCAGAACTGCATGAATAGGAGGCAGCAGCAAAGTTTTCTTTTTCATTTTTTTGAATCACACTAGCAGTGGCAGTGTTGGTCTCTTTGGCGCAGACATTCGTGTTCTGCAGAGGGGGGAAGCTAAAAATGTTTGTGATCCTCTGACTTTTCCTCTAGATTGACATCTGACTTGTTTTTTAGTTAAATGCCTCCACAGCAAATAGACAGATTGCCATCACATTTGGTACAGATATCCAAGAAGCTTAGAGGATGAACCCTAATGCCTTTTGTGACCTCCTGACTGCTCCGCAGCAGGCCACTTTTTAATAGACTTCCTTTTATGTGATTTTTCTTTTTTTTATCATACTTTTACTATTTTAATGTCAATATTGCTTCTACCTATTTATTGGTATTTTTGTGTTAGTGTATCCGGATTTATTTAGTCATTCTGAAAAACATTTGCCTGCTGTCCGCTATGATTTTGCATTTTTGTCTTATTGTATTAATTTAACTTTTGTTGTTTTGTTGCCTTCTGCTGTTACTTTCAGCTTTGTCGTCAGTCAGTCAGTCGGTCAGTGACCCTATTGCCTTCACTAACTGCCGCAATCTAGTGGATGAAATATTTCAATGCCAGTGTGCTCCCAAAATGAATGCTTTCAATATAATCCTTCAAGTGTGCAGTTTGGTATTGAGTAACTGACCTTATTGCCTTGGCAGAGGTCTGCACCCTCGAGTGCTTTTCTAGTTTTCAACATTGATATTGTTTGGTATTACTGAAGACATCAAAACTATGAAAGAACAAGTGGATTTATTTAGTATTTGTTATTAAATATATTTTTAGATTCTTCAAAGTAGCCATTTTTTGCTTTGATGAGAGCTTTGCACATTTTTTCTTTTCTGGAATGGTCTTAATTTGTGGAATTTCCAGCCCTCTTAATGTGTTTGAGACCATCAAAACAAAATGTGAAGAATCTAAAATATAAAACATATTCTGGTTTGTTTAACACTTTTTGTTTACTACATATTCCATATGTGGTCTTTCATAGTTTTTATGTTTTCAGCATTAATCTACATTGTAGGAAATATAATAAAAAAATTTAAAAAATCATTGAATGAGAAGGCGTGTCCAAACTTTTGACTGGTACTGTATCTCTGATGCATATTTTCCCAATTCCCATCTGCTTCAACTGCAAATTGTCCCTGTTAAATATCCAAATGTTAGCATTTTCTCTGCCAGCATGATCCAGGGTTTGCTGTTCAGTTTGTTCAGGCACCACTGTGCCTCTTCTTACAGAGCAGCTCGTGTGGCTTAAAGCTCTTATTTTTCTATGTTGGATAACCTGTGAGTAAATCGGACGCCACTGTGAAGTGGATTACACTGCTGCGGTCTACAACCCTCACTGTAAAATATGATAGAGGAGGGATTTTTCATAATCAAAAACACAAGCAGACACATAAATTCAAATTTGTACAAATCCAAATTTGTCCATTTTCTGGGTATCATAACAGTAATAACGCTTAATAGTCTATAAAATGCCATATGTAATGCCATTACAAGTATCTCCTACTAGCCAGGTCTATTACCATTTGCCTTCTGACACCAAAGGGCTCCTTTTCACTGAAGCCTCTAACAAAAGTAATTCATATTTAAAAGCCTGTGAACCACGGCACATCAGAGGGAGCAGCCATATGGCTCAGATCAAAACCTCCCCTCGACTGAAAAGAAAACTCTGCTAATTAAACGCTTCCCGATTAATTCAGCCACTCTAATTAGACGAGAATTTATTCCACATCAATATTTCACTGTGTCAGCAGAAACACCGCCTTGGCCACGAGATAATAGAGAATACAGCTTCTTTTTTACCGGCCCGCCCCCACCGCCCCGTCAGACTATACACACACATGCACATACACACAATATAAATGTGAGTGCACACACAGGCACGCCCGACCCACTTATTTAATCATTTGTCTTTTTGCTCTGATGAGTTATTTTTCCCTGGTGACTGATTTTGAGGGATGGGGTGATGCAAGAGACGAAAAGTCAAAAGTTGATCAAGTATTTAAAGCCCAAACTGAGCAGCCTCTAAAATTAGATGGACACCCTCTGAGATGAACTAAGAACATATGATTCAAGTTATGAGTCATCTCACATCCCTAGTTTATAATATAAGAATTATTTTAGCTGTGGAAAATATTTAAAATACTCTTCTAATTAATGTGCCTAACATACAGAACTGCAGATTAAAATGTGTCATTGAATGTAAAAGCTCTTGACAGTGACAACATAGCAGCACTGTGTTTAGTAACCTGTTACTTGTGGTTTGAGAACTTTATTGGTAAATAAAATGTGCATTTTATTTGCTCTTTATCCAGGCTGCACCGCCAGAAAGGAGGAGGCTGGAGACAAAAAGACAGTAAAACAGAAGTTTTTAAGTATTAAGGAAAAAACTTCATGACTGGGAAAAAACTAGGTAAGTCCACAGCTGAGGTTTGTTTCTCTTTGACACTTGATACTTTACTATCACTCAGGAAATGATCCCATTGTTTTCCCTCATACATTTGAAGATGTTTTTATATTTCAAAAAGTAAATGGAGGAAGCAGTTTGGGAAGAACTGGGAAACAATATTTATATGTAACACATTTTAGGTATATGCATTAAAATGAATTTCTATGTGCAATTTGTGTAAAAATGTGCAAAAACAAAAGTGCTAAATGGGAGATGGAAACACTTTTTCTGAATAAGTTCTGACGTAGGGAACTTTTAACTCACATGACTGATCAGCTGTTTCCTCTGACATGAAAGAAGAAGACTTCTCTCCATTTTCCCGTGTAGGATGTGGATGGCCAAAGTTGTCTGATAAGTAACCTCTTTTTTTTAGTGTACCATATTATTATATAGTGTTTTATTGTATAGTATGGCTCTGCAGCCAGGCCTCTAACATTAACGGCTTGCTTTTAACCCGCCACCCACTCTCTCCCAAGAAGTCATTGATGTGGTTATAAGGGCCAACACTGATAATCACATACCCCGACCGCAAACAGCTGAGGATGCCCTTCACTTCATTTAACAGCATGGAAAGAAAACAATGCAACAATATCATAAGTAAAACTTACAATTGCCTTCTACTTTGAAATGATTTATTGTATGCAGTGGACAGCTTCTCTGCTTTAGAGGAGTCAGACAGGAAAGCAGGAAAATGAAACCGAAGAGAGTCAAAGTGAAAAAAACAAACAGAAGAGATAAACAGCAAATAAATGGAGGATTGAATATGGAAAAAAAACACAAACACAAGATGAGAGAAAGTTTTATTTTCTCGCTGCTTCACAGGAGTCCTGTTATTGATCAAGCACAATCCGCTCATTCGCCCCACTAGCAGCACATTCTGGGCTGGTGTGAGAACAATTTTAAACAAAGGAGATAATTAGCCAAGCCCTTGGGCAGTAGTGCAGGGGAGCGGAAACACAAGTGTGCAGTACACAACCACTTTGGCTTCATTAGCAGTGTGGTAACCGGTGAGTCACTCCATGAGGTGGTCCGATGGTGACCTTTGCAGTGAACTCATATGCACCTTGTTTGGCATTTTCAATTCTACTGCATGCATTAGTTCAACTTATTTCACTGGAAACAGTTAGATGAGAATCTAAAAAAGGCCTGTATATAGTTTATTTAATTTTTATTACACTTTAAGACTAGAATCATTAGTTTTTCAAGAGAAAGAAATTCAATGTTTTGCTTGTCAATGGCATGAATAGCTCCTATTACAGATATCAATGAGTGTTTTATATTCTCTTAAGTTATTTTAAACTGATTTCTTTAGCCACATGGAGAAACAAGCTGCGAACACAACACTGACTTCTTGGGTTTTCCCCTTTTGATATGATGAACAAAGCAAAGAGTTGCCAGACACTGAGCAATACATTTATATGGAGTTGTGTCCGTATCCATTCTGATAAATGTAGGTCAGAAATGTACAACCCAGATGTTGGAAAGATTGTTGGCTTTTATCGTTTATGCAGACCACATATATGTTGAATCAAATATGCTGAATGTGAAGGTTTCTGAACCACTGCAACCCGTTCTCATTGTTGTTCTCATTCTCATTACCTCGGCCAAGGAGGTTATGTTTTCGTGGGCGTTTTTCTGTCTGTCTGTGTACAAAATAACTCAAAAAGTACTGCACGAATGTGGATGATATTTTCAGACAACGTGTGTATTGGGACAAGGAACAGATGATTAGATTTTGGTGTTGATCTGGAACACCATCTGGAATTTATATTGCAAATTTATATTGCATCAGTGACCATATTGCCTACACTAACTGCCGCCATCTAGTGGATGATGCTCCCAAAATACATGCTTTCAATATAATCCTATAATAAGTGTTTCTTGCATTTTGGTATTGCCTAACTGACCCTATTGCCTTGGCGGAGGTCTGTGCTCTCCAAGTGCTTTTCTAGTTTATAAAAGCATTCATTCCAGACACAAAAAACTACTTCTGGACAAAACTTCCAAAACTTCTAAACCAGTCTCTCGCTTTAAGTGCTGGACTTTGAAACCAACTTCCTGAAATGTCCCCTTTAATTGTTAAATGTTCAGTTTTGTTAATTAGGAAATTGTTAACTGTCTTCTCTTGTAAGCACTGGGCAGCCAGTGTTGAGAGCAGTGACAGTGAACTAACACAACGACATTTCAGGCCATAAATCCAAAACAATGAGTTGGAAGAGCCTGTAAAGCTCTGATCCCCTGACAGAGAGGCAGAGAAAGATATCAGCTGTAATGGCACTGTGCTGCAGTGTGTTTTCCTCCAGGTGCTCTGGCTTCCTCGCACAATCTAAAGACATGCAGGTTAGATAAAGTGGAAAGTGAAACTTGCCTGTAGGTCTGAATGGTTGTCAGTCTAAATGTGTCAGACCTGTGATAGACTGGCAACCTGTTCAGAGTGTAGTCTGCATCCTGGCTGTGAGCTGTGTCCTGGAAAGAGAAAGTGGGTATAGATAATAGATGGAGTATATGAATCAAAATGTAGAAATGACAAAAAAGGTCATACCATTAAAACATTGCACACATTGTCGTGCAAATCCAAATATCCTGCTTCAGTTGCACTCACCTTACAGCAATGATGAAAGTGTATTAAATTGTATTTTATACATTCAGACTTATCTGAAAATGCTTTACAGGCTTATTAAAGTTTGAAAAACAGAAAGGGGGATAAACAATAGAAAAACCAGCAGAGAAAACAAAGCCTTGTTAAAAACCCAACCGAGGTCTTTCTGTGTGGATTTCCCCTGTTTTCTCTTTGTTCATGTGCTTCACTTTCCTTCCTGGTTCCAAGGACGTGCAGGTGAAAGTGAACCTGTAAAAGAGTTAACGTGCTTGTGTTGTCTGAGTCTGAGTCATGTTGTTTGACTGGTGACCCACTGGTTTCCTCTGTATTCACTGAATGCCAGGATAGACCGCTGCCCTCCCCAGGGATGAATAGCAGGACTTGAGAGAATGAACGGGTGGAAAACCTTAGTGAGCACAATGGCAGCACCATTGTCATCACGCCGCTCAGCTGTATGACTGCTGCTCCTCAGCGAAGGATGAGTCATCACACTCATCTCGTTCTCTGATGACAGGGGTTTGGAGTCTGCCAGCCTGCTGAACAAAGCCAACATGTCAGTCAGACAGTGACAAATAGTACATCTGCATATATACTGCAGCTGTATTTCATGTTGCAGAGCTCAGAGGACGATGGCCAGCTTATACTGAATAGTTAAAGGGATTCTTAATAGCTCTATGGTGCTATTTAATTCTGAGAGGATAGCTCATTCATGTTTTATGGTCTTAGTTCTTTAGGAGGATGTCCTCCTTTCTTGGCTCTAAAAGTCTTACAGGGATGGGATGTTTTATGGCCATGATGGCCAAAGAAGTGTCCCCTAAATTAAGTGCCTTTCACTTGGATTCTCACCACAGAAAATGGCTTTAGACGTGCTGAAATGAAACAATCATGGAGTAGAAATCCTTGCCAACTACCACAGTATTTACACTTCACCAGCTCAAACATGGATTAGAACATTTTCATAGGAAAGTTCATAATATTGTGAGAAAAGGAAGAAAATTCAACCTTGTAAGAGGAGCAAAAATTAATATCTTTTCTCAGACAATTTAATACATTTGCATCCTTTTCTTCCGGCTCCTATAAACCTTGATAATGAAAAAAAAAGACAGCTGGAATGTTCAGGGTTACTTTATTGTGTCATAAAAAGATATGATTTGGGTAAAAACTCTATCAATCATCTCAGAATAAACGGGGCTTTATCTTTTATAACATGACTTATAATAGAGAAAGAGATAAAAACACTCATCTTTAACCGTCTGAATGCTAACTGACTAATTAAGCTAATTGAAGCCGAGAACAAAGGTTTTGTTAAGATTAATTTGGTTGCTTGATAGCTGTTATTATTTTATTCATAAAGACAAAATGTGACTCAGTGTTCGTGTCAATGTCGTGTTACTTTAAGCTGTTCATCAGTTCATAACTTCGTCCTAAGTGGGATGATCAAAGTCTTTGGGGTTTGAAATGTCTCGAAAACCATTTTTGTTTCTTTCTCAAAATGTTTAATCAGTGCAAATACAAAATAGGTTGTTGAAGCTGAATACTATGCAAGGCACTGTAGATGGAATCCAGGTATACTGCAGTTTTCTAACTGTAACAGCTTAACACACATAACTGGGCAGATTAAAGATAAAATAGCATATTCCTTTGTTGATCCCCAGGGGGGAAATGCAGGTATTGCAGCAGCACAAGTACAGAGTAAGAATAGAATCATAAAATTAAATAAAAATTGTATTATAAGACATAGACAAACAGCAAAGACCCTACATTCGCTAGTGGTATATTAGAACTATCAGGGCTCAATGTTTTTGTCTCTTTACAGTACATGTTTTTTTCTTTCAAGGCTGCTATGAAACTCCATTTGTAAGGAAAACAGTCATAAGAAGGACCTCCTGCTCTTTCTTCTCCCGAGACAGCGAGGAAAGCAGAGGCTGTTACAACCACGGGGAGATCAAAGTAGTTAAAGTGGAATAGCTGGGAAACCAACTTTAGTCCACAAGGGAGGATTATATGTGTTTGAAATTAAGCTGCCCTGTGGACTGTACCACACAGCTCACCCTCGCTGGCCTAATATCCATTCACCCCATTTGCTGGAAGATTCATTATGAACAGCAATTACCTATCGACCAGCACATCACTGGCACTGGGTTAGCCATGCAGTGTTAGTATAACTGGAGTCACAACGGCCTCATTTAATAATGGTGGTGTCATTAATAATAAAAACCAATGGTTCTAGTAGAAAAAGAGCTCCATTGTCTTTGGTCTGGGAAGTGCTGCTTGCTTGACTTCACTGGGCCCTGTACCAATTAAACATTTATCAGCCAATTTGAACAAATACCAGATTAAAATCTTGTTTTAGTGGTGGTTTGATTCTGTGAGTGGGGATCTGTTAAAAAGTCCAGAGCCTGGTTGTAATTGGATGCCTACTATTCATCTTTACCTTCTACTTTGAGTGGAGTAAATGCCCATTTTCTATTTTTGACACTTCACTTAAAATGTTGGGCAGGCATATAGGCTACTAATGTGCTGTTAAGATGCTCCAGAGCCTCTGTGATCCAAGACACCACCCCCAGCAGCATCTTCCCTCGATTTTCTGTGCTTGTTAATAAAGTGTGGAAAACTGCCCAGCTCGCAGCGAAGCACACCGCCTCGTGAATAGTAAAATTAGCTCCATTGCTCGTCTACCAAAGCCAGAGTAAAAGGGAGCACAATGAGGGGTCAGACACACGCTGATGGATGCATTGTGTCGGCTGAGTCACGCTGCACAAACACTGCTTCTGTGTTCTTGGAGGATGATGGAGTTTTACATCCTTGCTGGGAGCTTATGTGAGTCCATGGGCATTGCTTACCAACTCAGCGGCCGACACTGGTACACCAGCGGACTAACTTGCTGTGTACTGTAGCAGAAAATATAGCACCAACAGACAACATTCACTTACAGCAATTTTCCAGCAGCTGAGCAAGCTTGAAACTGAACGCTGACAGCAGGAGGACAGGGTTTGATACAAGGTCTGGAGAGGGAAGTGAAGTGCAAGTAAAACTTCCTTCACTATCGTTTTTAAAATCCCACTTTTTTTAAAACACACTTGAAAAGCTACGAGTAAAAAGAAATGTGTATAATAAAACACAAAGCATTCACAAAGACAATCGGGGAAAGAATTAAAGCAAGTAGGGAAACTTAAACCTATAAAAATGTGTTTTAAGGCAGCGCTTAAGGCGATCAACAGATGCCGCAGATAAAATCGGGTGGAGTTGGTTCTGTCGTGTAACAACAAAGGAAGTGCTATAAACCTGGGATTACTGGTCCTTTTTCACGACATTTCTTGTCTGTCGTTATGGTCAAATAAAACAACAATACAAAAACATGCAGATCTTAAAAAGAAGGAGTTAGCACGAAGCATTTTGATTGTGTTGTAGATGATCAATGGCTGCTTTGTGAGGCAAGTGAAAAGGACAATCAGTAGTCAAAATAAGAAAATATTGGAGTATGACTTACTAATTCAAAGAAAAATTAAGAACCTTATGTGCTACAGGTGATTGGTTTTGGTTTTGTGGTTGTGGTGTTTGGGGTGTTTTATTGTTGTCTACACAACATATTGTTTCATTCGTATTTGCACAAGTTAGGTGTAAATCCTGCAGCCAGCCACATAATGAACATTGAATATCTGCTGCCACCTAGTGCCTTGAGGCTTTAGTACAATAGTAATATAATATAATATTAGTGCACAGTGAAAGCCTGTTGCTGCCTGTGCATAGCATATGAACATTGATTGGTAAAGATGAAAGAACACATCTCATTATAAATGATGATTCCCTAAGGATGTAGCTGGAGGTTAAGGTCCCTCAGAAACACCACCCTCCTCACCTGAACATTAAATGGTCACAAACAAGCTGGTATTTTAACACTGAGGCTTATATCTGGGTGTACATTTAAACATTAGTTTACATGTTCTTGTTTTGATCAATGCTTTAATTATGTCTAATGCATATAACATTCTTATGTCCAAATATCTTCTTGCCTAATATAAAATAAAGCTGTAACATTGAAGGTCAGTCAGTGAGAACATGGTTTCAGTCAAGGCCTGAAATTAAATCAAAATCTATCACAACTGGTGGAAAAGATATCTAAACACAAAGACTGGTGCACATTAAGATAAGATATTACTTTATAAGTCCCACAGCGTGGACTCTGAACTGTAGGTTTATATCACCTTCATGACTGCTCAACAGTCTGATCAGGTGCAGCAAAATATCATCAATCTAAGCTCCAAATAGCTCAGAATGAAGCTGAAATGGGAGCACTGCGCTGTCCATTAGGTTTGAGGCAGAGAACAGAGAGAGGACATGCCACTGTCTCATGGATCAGAGTTGAGGATGGGTTGGCATGAAGTTTAATGATCTTTTTTAGGTATAACCATTATAATAAACAGTGAAATGGCTTCACAAAATAATTATATGAGAGACCAACAAAGTTAAAGGAAACAAAAAACCCAGTAGAGAGTTAACAACCCCATAATTGAAGTCCCCTTTCAGTTTAAAATACTACGAAAACAAACAACACATTGACCAAGACACACAACTATGATGAAAGGCATTTTTTCTGTTGTGATGTTTCCACATTAATTTGTCTTTGATATATTTTTAATGAGACTTGTTTTTGTTTGACATGTTTTGTGATGTTGTAAATGTGTGTGAACCAAAGGAAGAGTAGCTACTGCTTTAGGTGTAGCTAATTGGAATCCAAACAAAGAATAAAGTTTTATCCAAAATAACTGATCCAAACAAAGTCAAATTATAAGTTTTAATCATAGTTTGTATGCAGTTTGTGAATGCAACAACTAGACCTGAAAAACAGGCATGATGACCGAACTAAAGCATGAGTCCTCTTTGGATGTCTTCAGATGGAAATCATCACAAATTATCTTTCTTGTTGTCATTTCTGTTGTTCACTTTTATTCTAGTTCTTTACCGTTCAAATTGTTTTGTATTTTCTATTGTAGCCTAAAATATGGTAAAATACAGAGTTGGCTGAAATGACCTGAAATGTTACAAGAAAATATGTTTTAAAAAGGCAGATGTCTTTATTGCATTGGTCTGTATTGTATTGTATTGTATTGTATTATATGAATCCTTTCTTATATTCTGATATCCTTCCATGGTATTTGTCATATGCAAATGGTGTATTCCAGGAAATGCAGGTACTGCAGACGCCACCTGTGCTGCTGCCTCATAGGAGAGTCCGGATGTACAAAGCCAACACACTTCATCAGACAATATTTTCTTCTATCAAATATGGAGCAATCTGACAATTTAAGGTAGGAAAATCTTTTGAACAACGCTTCACATGTCCGATATTAATGTTAGGAGTAATTGGTCAGATTATATTAAAATTATATTATTTTAAATCGATTGATTGCTACTATGGCTCGCAATGCACTGCAGGCTGATACATCTACGTGACTGAACTCGTTTGATTAATAAAAGCTCGGAAAATGTTTGATCTTTAACCTAAATGCGTCTATTCAAGGACGCTTCCACTTTAAATTAAAAAAGGAAATAGTGACGTTCAAGGAGATTTCCGGTATACCTTCAAGATAAAAGAATAAAAAAATATATATATTTTATATTTCATTTTTAATTGTATTCAACGTCAGCAAGCATCAAGTGGAATACGTTCTCGCATTTTATTATCATGCTATTTTCCATTTACGCATGGAGGTGCTTTTATAATATATGTGAAAACTTTTGTTTTTCAACTTCAGTCATTATGTGTATATATTATATGCATATTAATGTATGTATCTAAGGTATTTTTGTATTTTCTATTTAATATATTTGTAACATGTAACTAAAGCTGCTGTGACGACTGAATAAACTCTTATCTAATCTTATTTTATCTATAATCGGGTTTTTTTGTGGAGATAACATTTTATTCTGAAAGATTAGAACGGAAGTTGTATTGTTATTGCCGCTGGCGGAAATCAGTCGTCATGTTTGTTTCGTGTAGTTAGCATTGCTGGGTTTTGCTACATATTAGCTCATGTAAATGCTGCACTTTTTTACCCAGGCTCTCCTTCTTTCGTTTTAACCATGAACAGGACCCAGCTGAAGCGGTCCGGTATCTTGAGGATGGCTCTAGCCGGCTCGGAAACGATGGACCAGGACGGATATGGAGAGACTTTCCTCCTGCGGGCAGTCAGGATAGGAGCTGTGGTCGCCCTGTATTGGTTTGTTTCAATAACAATGGTGTTCCTTAATAATTATCTTCTGGACAACCGAGACCTGGATGCGCCGTTGTTTGTCACTTTTTACCAGTGCGTGGTGACTGTTGGGCTGTGCTGGGTCATGCAGCTGCTGTCCAAATTGTGCCCGGGACTTATCGACTTCCCGTCGGTCAAATTCGATGTGAAGACGTCCCGAGAGGTCCTGCCGCTGTCCATTGTGTTCATCGGCATGATCACCTTCAACAACCTGTGCCTGAAATACGTCGGAGTGGCCTTTTACACGGTCGGTCGGTCGCTCAGCACTGTTTTTAATGTGCTGTTATCGTACGTTGTCCTGAAGCAGACCACATCATTCCGAGCCATACTGTGCTGTGGCATCATACTGGGTATGTTACCTTCCTGTCTTCTTGTATGAGGGTTAGATAGATAGATTTGCCAGACTTTACATCTGAAAGTATTCTTTATGTTTGCTGAAATAATATCAGTAGCTAAAATTAAACATTTACTTTTGATACTTTTCATATATTTACCTGTGTCCTTATGCACTTATGCAATTTTATGTGTACACCTGAACACCTTATTTCAAACTACTTCCTGCATGGTGTAATAGCTGTATTGAAAACCTTGATCTCTAACAGCATTTTATTTTACTTTAGAATAATTTTCAAAGTTGATATGATGAATTCATGTTGCAATATGATATTAAGTCATTCATTCACGATACATTTGCCGGTTACAGTTCCTCTAGTGTGACTATTTGTGCTGTTTATTTATGCATTTGTAGATCTAGATAGATGTAACCCAAAGAAGGTAGGTTGCAAATGATTCATTCATTGCATTCTGTGATGATATACATGTAATGTGGGTTTTGTTTTTGAAGAATTTTTAGGATTTGTCTTTTGGCTTTAGGAACTAAGATAACAAGATCATTTGAATAAGAAAATGAATCACAGTCCTGTGTGTGTCTGTGCTTTTCAGGTGGATTCTGGCTCGGTGTGGACCAGGAAGGCATGACAGGGTCCCTCTCCTGGTCAGGGGTCTTCTTTGGGGTGGTGGCCAGCGCTTGTGTCTCTCTGAACGCCATCTTCACCAAGAAGGTAATGCCAGCAGTGGATGGAAACCTCTGGAAACTGTCCTACTACAACAACATCAACGCCTGCGTCCTCTTTCTCCCTCTCATTATCGTGTTTGGAGAGTTTGGTCGTCTTGCCAGCTTCAGCCGCCTCGCTGACCTCGGGTTTTGGTCCATGATGACGCTCGGTGGAGTGTTTGGTTTTGCCATTGGCTACGTCACAGGCCTGCAGATCAAGTACACCAGTCCACTCACACATAATGTCTCAGGGACCGCGAAGGCCTGTGCGCAGACAGTTATTGCAGTGATGTATAACTCCTCCAGTAAAAGCCTACTGTGGTGGACCAGTAACATGATGGTTCTTGGTGGCTCGTCAGCCTACACTTGGGTCAAAAGTCTAGAAATGAAGAAGACTCCTCACAGAGAGCCTCAGGACTCAGCCAGGGAAAAACTGCTGCCAGGGGAGAAAGGCAACCTGGGCGTGTAAGGATTGTAACTAAGCTGCGAAACCTTATATTTTTTATCCTTGTGGTGTGAGAATGTGAAATCATGTAACATTTAGAACATAATTAGTGATTGAAGTGATGCACACATCGAATCAATGATTTTTGATCATGTGGTTTTATACAGTTTGACCTGAAGACTGAAGGGATTTGTATATATATTTTATTTAAAGATATTCACATGCGTTTGGGGCCTTTTTACGATTATTTTGAAATGAAGTGACTGAAAATGATCATAATGTGTCTTAGATTATCTAGTCTATAAACTAAGGAGAAAAAATCATGTTTTTATTCAACTTTTTCTTAAACTTGTGGGGATGTAAAACATACCAGTGTATGTTAATATCTTATAAAAGGTGCTGTACACAGCATTCAGAGAGCGGTAAACACATATTTTCTATGTAATCATCATAGACTGTAAATAATGGATTATTGGTTTTTGTCCATTTGAAGCATCGAGGTCAGCGTTACAGCTGTCGCCATCTTTGTTTTTTGAAAGCGGGAGGGACGAGGACGGGTGTATCTAGAAATAAGTTGTTCACGCTAGAAAAAATTTACTTTACTTACCAGAAAAATTGACCAGCCGACTCATTGGAGTGTCTTTAAGTACTATTAGTACAAACCAAACTTCCATGATCTGGAAACAAATGAATGAAATGAAAACATGACAAATAGGTTCACGGCTATTTAGACGTACACAGTGCCGTAGATATGAATTGTTTTGCTTTTATCCAGATTGACAGCTCGTCGTGTTAGCGACCTGTCAATCAAAGGTAGCCAAGCTCCAGTGATACCCTTCTTTATCGTCTATTTTCTTCTAAATTGGACCATTGTTTACACAGTCAACATCATGTTGTCTTGAAGAAGACTTGAAACTAGCGGTTAAGACCATAGACTTACTATGAGAATTTTTTCTGAGGTAATAAATCACTCATCTCTCATTTTGTATGGAGATAGATAGTTGGAATTTTGAAAGAATACTGGCTTAAGGCACTTCCGGGTTTGCTTCACTGTTACCAGGAGGCTCCGCCTGGTAAAGATATAGTAGAGTGAAGGTATCCTGACCAGAGAATGAAGTCTGCGTGTTGTGTAATCCTAGCTTCTCTGTTCTGTGCTGTAATAGCTGGTCGGCCCCAGTGCGTTAAAAAGTGATGCAGAGGGGAAGTTGAGTATCAGAACGAAACCATTTGAAGGCAATCCTGCTCACATATGCTCTGAATGTTGTGTAGAGCACCTTTAAGGTTTTTTGGGGCAGCCTCTGGCTAAGAACATGTCTCCTTTCTCAAATTTGAACAAAGCTGAGACAGGAGGGTGTGTATCGTCCTGTGGGTAGGTAATCTAGGTAACATTACCTTGGTCATTGGAAACCTGACATACAATAGGGCTTTTATCTCCAAAGAAAACACTCCTTCAGCATTTTAAACTACTGCAGTCATAAACTTTTACATCATTTGCAACAGCACATGATGTTTCCGAGCTGGTCCAGTTTTAAATCATAAACACGGGGTGGCAGAAGGTCTATGGAAATATATTTGCATTTCAAAATAAAAGCTGCTCATAGATCTGTCACGTGCCCATAGTACATTTACATGTGTCATTATCTTTACATGTCACATCAATGTACAATTTCTCCACAGCTGAGAAGTCTTTGTTTGCACTTGTCATTCACTCATGGAGTGTGACATGCCAGGTACCGCCTCACCAGCCTGGAAATAACATTTTCTGTCTTCAAAACCAGCTTTTTAAAATGTCTTTGAATCGCTGTAACATTTCGATGCCAGAGAGCTTGTTTAGAAGAAAACATTAAATATGGTAAACATGTCAACTCCTGCCAGGTTTTCTTCTTAAACGGGAACATTGTGGTTGTACTGTTAAAACGTGAAAGTAATTTGTAAGTATGATATTTTGGCATTCTTGTCAAATAAAATATGTTTATATACGTACAGTATTTTGTGTCAACCTACATTTTCTAAAAGCATGTTTCATTTACAGACTAATTGAGGTACTACATGTCTTTAATCTCATGATAGTTCATTGCCAGAAAAAGTGTAGCAAAGTCTGCGCTGACACCATTATGTGTCTTACACTCTATGAGGGAAGTATTTAAGGTCAGCTCAGCTCCCTCATGGCTGGGCTTATTCCTGATGTGTGGAAAGTTAATGAAGCCGGTGGTCATGATTTTTGGCACGTTGAAGTGCGACGCTGACACGGTCGTACGTGGGCCTTGAAAGGTCAATACTGTGTGGAGTCGTCTGTTTTAAGCGCAAAATCACGAAGCATCTCCACACAGACTGTTATCAAGGTGACCGATGCTTGGCAGACGGAGCAAATGACCATAAACGTTGAGGTCTCTGTTCAGTCAGTATCTGGACACTTTAACAACTCACTCCTACTGAAGACGATGTCTCTCTCTCACTTTGTTTAAACTGAGCATGGGCAGCAGTTTGACAAAGAAACGTCTGAGCACTAGCTCCACTTACTGGAAATATAAAGGACGTGCGGTTGTGAAGCTTTAGAGTTCTGTCCTTACTTTGAATAGCTTGTTTTAGATAAAGATTACATTTGGTGATTTGCAACAGGAGTGAAATTTCAACATATTTATATTTGAAGATTTGACATTTAGAGAAAGTCCTTAAAGTAGATTTACAACATGTTTCAAGTGTTTAAAACAGCTGTCCTTTTATATTCAATTTTGTAATTTTCAGCCACTGTGTTTACTCTAGCTGATGTCTGAGCTGCAAATAGTAGCCTTATATATATCTGTCCTCATAATTCCACTTGTGGGGCTTCATTTAAGATGATAGGATGTGTTTCAGTGAGAATTCTTCGTGTCACTTGTTTATTGCCCACACTGAATGGAGGTGAGTAAGGTTCGCAGAAGCTGTAGCACAGTTGTATGAGAGTGTCTGGGTTCCAAATGGAGTATTTCTCTGAGCAACAGGGGGGCTAAAAATAACTGACAGCGCACCATGGGCAATTACATGTACCAAAAAACACTGGTCTCTGATGTCAAGAACTCATTTCAACAGTGAATGTGGCCTTGTGACACCAATGAAAGTTTTATAAGTGTGTCATAATGTGGAATACATAATCCCCCTCTCCTCATCTTTCTCTCTCATGTCTGGCTGGGTCAGGCTCAATATGACAGGACGAGGAGAAATCTTCAGCAGTGACTGACAGTTCAAAGGCTGCAAATACAGTAAGTAGTCACTCATGTTTCTTTATATATGTCTGCTCAAAGTACTGGTCAAACTGTGGCTGTCACTTTATTGATGCAAGAGTTCGTTGCTACTTGGACACTTTAAGTAAAGAATTGTGGCTACAGTACAGTAACATCTTCCTGCCAGGGTGTAGAAACATTCACAATGTAAATGTAATGAGAGTATTTTATGTTTCTCAAGACATCTTGAACCAGTATCCTTTGATTTTTACAGCCACTGGAGCAACAAAACAAGCTGTAAATACCGCTCTACAATACCACCTTATAAAGTCGCAATAAGATCTCTAACCTAAAGGACAGAATGGGTTTGTCGATACCAGCCGTAACGGCACATATGAGCGTTTGATTGTTCGCAGAGCGTTCTAAAAATAGCGCACACGGACGCACAGACAGTAAATAAATGTGCGTGACTACCAGAAGTGACACAGTTACACGTAAAAATGTGATGCACAAAACATGATGCAAGAAAGTTCAGTAATGTTTAAATTAGGTTTTTTTTTTCACAACACAAAGCAGGATTTGTTCGACCCATCCCACCACCCGTCCCGCCCCGAGTGCAACTTCCGCCATTTATACTCCACATCGTCATCATTCATTAGTACCACAGCCGCTCGGGTTAGCCTCAACAGCCTAAAAATAAGGGTTGTATTTTGCTGCCTATATGGTGGGTTTTGAACATGTTAGCAAACTGTTGCTTATATGGAGTAAAATAAGCATTCACTTGGAGTCGTCCCAGATCCCTGAACATGCATTCTGAAACAAGATGACATGTATTCATTGTTTGTAAGCCACACCTGCTGTATACATTCAGAGTATAAATGTATATTATTTCCTTGTGGACCTTAAAGTTCGGGACTAAAACACAGTGTGATATCAAGATGACAAGTTGAAAGTTGGTAATTATTTCAAAATGTATTCCAATTTAAATACAGCTAATATACACATGTCTCTTGATAGCACCAGCACCTGTGACACTAATTACAGCTTATATTTTCTTTGACACATCTGTAATTTTCACATATCCCGCCCCTCCACCCTACACACACACAGGCACACACTTCCCCAGCATGTTTGCTCACACTCATGTTGAACATATTTTCACAGTTGCCAAGCACCAAGTGGCATATAGATAAATATAAAGAAAGCTTGCAAGGAAAGGAAACAAACATCTACAGTAGCAGGCTAAAAAACTGATTTACTTTCACAGGAATCAGTGAATACAACACAGAAAGAGTGGATATTAAACTTCTGTCGTCCCGTGCCTGCTAGATGTGTGTACAGATTTCCTATTATGTCAAAGTTATGTTGCCAATAACTACATTTCTCAACTTATAAAAGAACACTGAATCCTTCATATTTTGAAGTTTCTGAAAAATGTAACAACACTAATTCTGGAGATATGTGGGTTTCACTGGATGTTATTGACATTGGACATTGATGATGATAAGAGGTAATAAATCTTTATTCATAGTTTGAAGTAATACCAGAAAAATATCAGACAGTGATAACATCAGATAATCCAAAAAGTAAGAGTCTTTATAAACAGCAAACATCAGTTAAAGTTGTGTAAAATGATCAGCCTCAATCTGTCATCTTACAACCTGCTGTAATGGAGAAGATGAGAGCAGATATGAAAACATGGAAACTCCGAGGTAAAGGCTTAGGTAATGGAAAAGCAACCTTGGGCATGAAATGGGCTGTGACGATCCTGTCGGCCTCATCGCTTCTGGCTAATCTACGGAGCCTGACATCATAAACATCTCACAGAGAGGACATCTGTTATCTGTCTTCCAAGACGCTGTTAATGTTGTCATGTCCAGCATCAGTAAATAAACTCCCAAGTATTTGAGGAAAAAATAACATTTGAATATCTAACTTGCAGCTAAAGAGAGATTTACTGCTATTCTCTTCTTGAAAACTCTCTCAGGAACCTGACAGATGGCTTTTTTTTCCTCTGGACTTCCTTCATCACCCTTCACTGTTTTCCTCATTAGCATGTTTTTATCCCCCACAAATGCACTTTCCACCTCCTTTGCCAACAAGTATTTTCCCCCTGTTACCATTCAGCACACAGCACTCATGCTGGACTCACAACGGGAGCAGAGCAACAGAAAGCAGTTGGAGGCCGTGTACTGGATTAGGCTGAGTAATTTCAAAGAAACGGGAATTAAAAACACCGTGGAAGGAATGGGTTAAGGATCTCTGTCCATTATTCTGAGATGGGAGAATTCATCATCCATTGCTACGTCATGTTTTGAGCAGACAGGAAGATCTCTAGATAACTCTTCGCTTGTGCTTCTTTCTTGGGGCGTATTTGGAAGTTTATTGCTGTGAGTTTGCCAGCAAACATGTTCTCTTTCCTTACAAGCAAAGTGTCAACTCTTCTGCACCCTGAACTCTACTACCTCCTCCTAAATCTCTGTTTGTGTGCAACAGCTTGGCCACATGGTAAGTAAAGTGCATTTCTTGTTAAATAGTTTTCTTACTGTAGACTGTTGAAGAGTCTTTACATCAGATTGCCTCTACTTTGTGAAAGTGTTGCAAGAAAGTTAACAGATTGTTAAAACGCTGACTTAATTGCTGACTAACTGTGGAGTTATTTCATGACGATGAGTCACTTTTGCTGCTTGGACTTGTCTGGGTTCATGCTCCGGACTCTGACGTGCCTCACTGAAATAAGAATCCTGGCTTGTTTACAGGCATTTCCCAGCCAATTAATGCAGATAATGGACATATTAGTGAGGGTTCAATATCTGGGAGGTCTCACACTTCATTTAGCACACAAATCCATAACTATTAAGGGGTAGAAATGAACCTGGGAGGATGACAATTGGATGCCACTCCTTGTGAACTTCACTCTGAGTCCGATTTCCACTGCTCTGTTGTATGTCTGCTCAAAGTAGGGTTTGGGGAAAATGTATCATCTTCGGCTGGGTTTTGGCAAATTCTAAGATGCTCAAAGTGTTGCATCATTGTCGGTCAAAGTCCACACTTATACTATAGCAGCTTAAGGTCAGATGTGGTTTACAGCAGTATACACAGTTCAGCTTGAGCTTGGAAGAAGAATTTTTGATATGTGTCATGAGATAAGAAAAAAATTGCTGAAGAAAAAAAATGTTGTTTTTTTTTTACCTCTGCCCTATTAACATTTCTATAACACACGTAGAAAAATAAATGAAACAAAAAGTGTAATTAATTTGCTATAATCTTTTACATTTTACCTTCTCTATCCTGGTGTAGCTCATATTTTCCCTTGCCAATTAATACAGATATTGGACATATTATTGAGGGTTCAATATGAGGCTTTTACACTTCATTTAGCACAGAAATCCATAACTTTGGATTAGTAGAACTGAACCTGTGATGATACTCTGATGTTCCCCCTTGTGACCTTCATTCAGAGTCTGCTTTCCACCTCCTTAAAACCATGAAACTTTTCCTCCACACTTCTTACAGGGGAAAACTGCCCGAGCTCCAAATGGAACGTCATGTGCCGCCCGTGTTGTGAGTACCACCTGATCCGGTGTCAGTGTCCCTCTAAAGGGTCGAGGGTCGGGTACACTGTTCCCTGCTGCCGCAACGCTCTGGATCAGTGCGACCCGTGTATCATTCATCCAGGTACAGAACAGTCTTTGTCGCTTACAGGGATTCTTTTATTTGTAATAATCCTTCAGGTGCTCCTGTGTCTCCTACTTCTGTTATTGCTGCTTGTGCCACCTACACAGTTCTTCTGTTTACTGCAAACTTTCAGACACATAAAATACTTTTCTTCCTTGGAAAAACCTAATAGACTCTGGGTGTTTCTATCAACATTCAGCATATGCTGAATCATTATCAGCCAGTGACTAAAAGTTGCAAATAGACTTCAGAATCCAGATGATTGCTTTCACAGTACTTTCAACTTCTTCCTGCTTTTGTCCTTCCCAGGCTGCAGCCTGTTTGAGAACTGCAAAACCTGCCACAATGGAACATGGAAAGCCAATGATGACTTCTTTGTCAATGGAAAGTTCTGTACGGAGTGTCGCCAGGGCTGGAGTGGAGGAGACTGTAAAAGTGAGCATGATGGCATTAATGCAGTGTTGCTTTGAGGCCTTATCTTGGCACATAATTGGCTAAATATTCTGAATCTCATTGCTGACATGAGCGTGAAGAATGTGTTCTTCTATACCATCCATACAGTTCTTTTCTTGACTTTCTCTTTAGATTACAATTACGATAGATAGCATACAATAGAGAACACAGTGTTATCTGGCTAGGAGAGAAAGGAGAGATTTGGAATAATATGGGTGGCCCTGAGGAAATGATTGACAGCGCTCTTGAAGACTGATATCTTAAAATAACCTCCCTCTACTTTAGTATTTATGACTATAAAAAAAAAACCACAAATAATTGATGGAACGCAGCATTTCAATGTGCTGAAATTCATATTTATTCACAGCAGATATGTTGACATGTCATAGTAGGAAAAGCGCAACTGAAACCGAAAACACTAACGATGGCTTAGTTCCATTAAGTGCCCCAGAAAGCTGTTCCAGTGAGCCAGCATGAACAAAAACAGGACGTCCCATAAGTGGAATGCAGCCACCAATAATGTTATTAAACACAACTGTGTTTTTCCTACTATAACTATTCAAAGTGTGTGCTGGGGGGTAAAAGTTGTATCATAATTAACTCTGTGGTGCACAGTTCTCATATTGTTACACCCAAATAATTTGTAATACACCATGCAGACACTTGGTGGCGACAGTGTTTCTTTTTGTTTGGTTTCAGCCAAGTTACAACTACTGGATGTAATATTGGCAAGGATTTAAAACATAATGGTCAACATTGTGCTACAGCAGCCACCACATAGGTAAATCCAATATGTACTGGAAAATCCCACAGAAACATGAAGCTATTAATAGAGGAAAGCAAACAAAAAGTTTACCTGCTGGCCACTCCTCTTATTCAGTATCATGATATTGCTCCATTGTTGTTTTTCATGGCCTGGGAGAAATTGCCCCTTGGATGTCATTCTATCATGTTCTTTCAAAGGAAGGCATGGAGCCATTGTGCAACTTGTGTTGTCCTACAAAACCTGTTTAGACTCTGCATAGGTCCAAGTGGCCAAGCATTCAAATTAGATGTTTGTAAATTATAAAATATTCTAAAAGCTATAAATTCGAAACGGCAATTCCAGCCATCACCCCGTCCCTTTTAGTAGCAAGGACTGACAGAAATCTATTTGTATCATTTTTAGTATCTTGTTTAGCTTTTTTATTCCTCTGAAGAACACACATGCCAGCATGCCTATCAGCATGATGTTTATAATCATGCTTATTGAAGTGTCTGGTTGGATCCCGTCATCTTGTAATTTTTGGGAAATTATCTGCCCTCTTACACAGCACGTCACATTACCGATGCTGCTCGCAGCAGTAAAAGAATGTTCTGTGCCACTGTGATAACCACACATTTGATGAGAATGTGAATTTACTAAGTGAAGGTAATTACTGTTCTCTTGTGGGTAGCGTGTGGAGGCGTCATTCAGCGGGCTCAGGGTCACATAGCTGTGGAAAGTTACCCAACAAACGCTCGCTGTGAATGGACACTGCAAGTGGAGAGGAGCAGCAGCATTGAGCTCAGGTGGGTGCAGGGAACAATCTGAAATAGTTTAATTATTTTCAGTAGAAAAGCATTTTATGTTTGCTTTGTGTGCTATGATTAATGAAAGGACTGTACTTGAGGGACGTTAAAAGTTTGGATTTGTATTAGGCTAAAGTCAAGTCTTCATTGCACAAGATTTGTGACCAAACACTGCTTACAAATTTAGCTGGAGCATTGTTATGAGTTTTATTGGTTTAATTCAGGCTTTGTGAGCATGCAGAGCTAAGAAAAACCTCAATCTGAAAATAGCCTTACAGTACACCAGCTGTGTGCCACCTCTCTCTGAAGTTGAAGCAAATAATTGTAGAAGAGTTTGCACCCTTGAATCTAGGCTTTTTAAGAAGTCATTTCTGTGCATGTAGCCAAACTAAACAGTACCACCTCATAGGAAAATTGCTTGCACACTAGAAAAGAAAAAAAAATAGAAGAGGCACTTCACATGCAAAAGAGTGAAATTACTCCATTTGCAGTGTTTCAGTCACACAGTAGGACCATCATCAGACGGTGATGGTGAAAGCAGCGTGGATAGAAAGCCCTGCATGAGAGGACTGATGTTAAGTGTTTTGAATTGGATTGAAAATCATTTAAACATTGTGTTCGGTTCTGCTGCAGGTTTTCACTGCTGAGTCTGGAGTTTGACCATAACTGTCGTTATGACTATGTGGAGGTGCGTGACGGCGATGGTCTGAGCTCCCCTGTGATTGGCCGATACTGTGGGGATCGGCTGCCTCCTCCAATTAAAAGCTCTGGGAACTTCTTGCACATCCTGTTCGTCTCAGATGGATACAACAACTTTGACGGATTTGTTTTTACTTTTCAGCAAAGTTCAGGCAGGTACAATCACTGTTAGTAATGTAAATGCTACTTAACAACAAGACCCAATAGTATAATGCAATCTAATACAACTGCTGCAAAATAAATTCTCCCTTTTACTGTTATTTTGTCCACATGCCCAGCTGATACACTGTAAAGGTGGTGTCCTCTGTGACAAAAGGTTAAGTCGGATAAATATTCTCATTCATGATATACTGTAGGTATTTACTCCATCATGAATATATGATACAGATGGTGCTCTTCTCTCGCTCCATCCATGCATGCAGCACCTTTGATTGCATGCACCATATCTGCTCCTGGACCTTTCATTCTGCTGTGTGTGTGCAGTCTCCTATACAGGGCAGCGATGTGAGACGGACAGTCAGTGACACAGATTAATCATACTCATCCCTCTCCATTTGCCCTCTTTGAAGTAAATTATGCATCTAACTTGCATCCCATTTATTCAGCCTCTCCCCTCCTGGACATTAACCCTGACTAGCTATTCTGAACATATCCCAGAGACACTGTTAAAGGTCTCCTTATCAACACTTCTGTGAGGATTTCTTCAATAAGTCAAAGAAGGTTAAGGTATTTTAGCATATAACTTATTATAGAGAGGAAACAATTATAAAAAAAAACCTCTACAAGAACATATAAAAAGAGACCAAACTGAGGAAGCTGTTAAAGGTAGACTCCATTAATTGTATCCCTTTTAAAGCAAAAACAAATTTGCAACAACAGTACTTTTGAACAGGAAAACAGTATCTGACACAACTGGGGAATGAGAGCATTTTCACACTCAGCTTTGTACCATTTATGTGAATTCAATGAAGAGTACAATTTTAATGTGTGTATCTGTATTGAGTTTTGCACTGTAGTGGAGCTTTGTCTTTCATTTATCACCAGAACATTTCTCCACAGCCTCAGCCATCAGGACTCCAGTGTGTGCACCCCCAGAGACACCTCTGAATGGATATTTGCTGCCTGTGTATGGACCAAAGCAAGAGCTTGTATCTGTAAACTACCGGTGCCATCCACCTTTCACTCTAATCGGCTCCCAGAAGAGGATCTGTCTGCCTAATAGCACGTGGAATGGCACAGGTCCCACATGTGTAAAAGGTATTTTTTTCCACTATGTGGCCTCTGGTCTGTCTTTGCAGTATAAACACCACTAAATGCCTTTATTGAGGGAGTTTGTTCCTTGTCTCTCTCAAACATCTCCTCATACAGGCCAAACAAGCAGAGTCCAGTGTTCCCCTCCACCCAAATTGCTCAATGGCTACCACACACCCGCCCCTGACACAGCTGGAGGCGTGCAGGCCATTGGGTATTTCTGTAAAAAATCCTACATTCTGAGTGGAAACCACCAGAGTACCTGCCTCTCTAATGGATCCTGGAGCAGCAGGCCACCCAAGTGTGTAAGAGGTAGCTGTTTTGAAAAACACATTAGGATGGTGAACACACTCTTACACACACAAGGAAATTATTTTCTGCATCATTAGGATGTAAGGGCAGCAGAAAGGGCTATATATAGTAAGTCTTACTGTTACCTAATTTGCAAACCCTCACATGTGGCTAATGTAGCATTGAAGCAATTTGAGCACTATAATGAGTGTATAGTAAGCAAGGTGCGTAATGTAAATTTGTCTGTAATGGTTTTGAATGAACATTTCTTTAGAACAGTAATTATTCACTTATTTTTACCGAAATGGAATTGTTTATGCAGTGGTGTGCACTAATAATCACGCTCTTGATTTGCCCCCACAGCATGTCGAGAGCCCAAAGTTTCTGAACTTGTGCAACAACGTGTTGTGAAGCCACATCTGATATCAAGGTAGCAACAAAGACACTGTTCTCTGATCCCTTCATTTTCCTTCTTCCATCATCACGTCAACGTTTCAATTCACCCAATTCTAATGGCATTCCCGTCAGCTCTGCCTTTGTTTTTGTTCTAATAAGTAAACGTTAGCATGCTGGAACGCTAAACTAAGACGGTGAACCAGATAAATGCAACTTCTCAGCATTAGCATTTTAGCATTGACGTTTAGCATGTAGCTTAACGCTCTACATTGCCAAAGTGCAGCTGCACAGTTCACTAGCGTAGCTGTAGACTGAACTTTTATGTGTGAAAATTATTCAAATGGCAAAAACTGTGTGATATAGGTGGATGTGGAAGAAGTTTCAATACAGATGCATGAAAGTAAAGTGGGCATACTGGCACAGGCCTGATTATAATGGATCATATTGTGAATTGTATTTGTTTGTTTTAAATTCCAAACATTGTTAAAGTGTACTCTATCTCATTTTGTTGTAGCACCAGGCACCTTAAAATAGAGCTTGTGTGCGTGGGCATTATTGACCTTGGAAGCAGTAATTTGACCAACAACAAAACAAAAAAGGATTAGCACAAAGTCCACTTAAAGTAAATTAGCGTTGCAGTTTGCTACCTCATGCCCTCTGATGAAGGTGGTTGAAAAATTCCAGTAAATGGACCTTGTGCTAAGATTTTTTTGGAATACCTAACTTAACATATAAATTGCAGAAAGTGAGCTATTAAGACAAATGTTCTTTTCCACAGAGATACTCCTGACCAAAGAATCCACCTCTCATCCAGGTACAACATGCACGATTTGTTATCAGCTGGTTTCATCCCATTTACATTGGACAGACAGTCAAACAGAGACGACAGCACTTCCGTGGAGCTTCCTCGTGGCTTTCACCAAGTCCACACGAGCATCGAGTACAAGTGCGCCTCCTCATTATACCACAACACTGGAAGCTCCCGGCGCACCTGTCTGAAGTCTGGCAGGTGGAGTGGGCGCCATGTTTCCTGCTCACCAGGTGAGAGCAGCAGATTGTGAAATGAAACTAGAGTTTATTTTAAAAGAGAAATACCAACAGATACAAATGTTCTACTGAAAAGTGAAACAATGTAATACAAACACTTTAAACACATTGATTTGGTTTGCATTGACCAATACTTTATGACAACTAATGTAAGAATCTTAAGATAAATGTTGCACTGTAAGTTAACTTAAGTTCATTCTTGCCTTTGGAAATAGACTGAACAAGAAATATCTCAGTTAAGGAGAAACCCACATAGTTGGAATTGTGTTTAGATTATTTGTGATCTTCTCTAGTTTTGCTATCCTTACATTACATTTTAAAATAACCATAATCTCCTAAATGCCTCATGTGGAAATCATGAGATTAAGAGTAGCAAAAGTTACAGAGGTTCCCTTTAAAAGAATAGTTTGGGGAAATAAAAATTAGATGAAAATATAGATACCACTCTCATGTCTGGATGGTAAATATGAAGCTAAACTAAGCTAAGCTAGCAACCAGCTGGCTTAGTTTAGCATAGCATAAAGCCTTGGTGAGCCCCTCTCCAAAGGTCATCAACCTCCAGGTCTGAAAAGTGAAGTCAAGTGCCCTAAACATACATTCTTTCTAATGGCCAGCAGGGGGCGACTCCATTGGTTGTTAAAAGAAGTCAGATTGTATGAAAGTCTATGAGAAAATGACTCTACTTCTCAATTGATTTATTACATCAGTTAACATTTTGGTCACCTAAAAATGTTTTGTTCAGCATTGGGTTGTGCTGAAGACACAAACCAGTCCACTAACAGCGGTGGAGATACAGTGATATTTATTTACAGACTATGTAATCTACTCATCTGACTCTGGGCAAGAAAACCAAAAAAAATAAGAGCTTGAAATGTTTCAGAACTTTTTGAATGTAAAAATCAGGATTATGTTTTGCAGTTAACATATATGAAAGGTTTTTCTTTTACCTCTTAGCAGTTTGATGAAACACACACCTTTTCTCCTCTCTGCCTGTTGCCTTTACACAGTTTGTGGCAAATTGGACACTTCCACTCTACACAACCTCACAGACACACTGTGGCCGTGGCACGCAGCCATCTACATCCGCTCACCTCCTGATCATACTGCCAGCACCCACAGCCCCCGTGGAGTGAGCATGTCCGTCCAGCAGGGGGCCTCAGAGGAGTCCACATTCTGGTACCTTGCCTGCAGCGGGGCTCTGCTCACCCAGCGTAGCGTCCTGGTGGCAGCTCAGTGTGTGGTAGACAAGGACAGGCAGCAGACCCTTCACCCAGCACATGTGAAGGTTGTCATGGGCGTGCAGCACCAGACATCCAAGGACCGGCTGAAAGGCCTGCACCATCTCAGGGTACAGAAAGCATCGAGTTCTGAGTGAAAATACAGCAGATATTTAGTTTTTATGAGATGATTTATTAAAATCCGAACAATTTGTTGCTGTTTCTTTGAAAAGAATAAATTGCCAATTAGCATATTTCAATGAGGTTTCTAACTGGCAGTTGAATAACTCATTTAGTTAGTGATAAAACATTGGTTATGTCTTTTCAACCACACTTAATTTCAGTAATTCATCTGGCTTCTAACCTGGAAGCCTGAAGTTTCTTTTACCTGGCAATAACCATAAGTATTTGTATTTTCAGGTCACACGGTGCACAAAAATATTCCTTGACTGCAAAATCTACCGAACAGCAGATGCAGTGATAAAGAATTACAAAGGAATCCTCATTAAATAAATATAATCTTTTGGATAGGTTCTTGTTTGTAAATGGAAGAGGATGAAATCCTTTGGCATTAAGATGTGCGCTTAAAGCTTTACCAAGATACAACTATATTTGATTTGGATATGAAATCTTTGCACATCTTGACGCATATTATCTAATCTTAAAAGATATTGTAAAAAAAAACAAAGGTTGGCACATTCTTATTGACTTGAGGCTTTCTCAGGTGTTCATTTGCTTTCACTTTCTTTCTTATGTTCTTTCTGCCCTAACAGGTTTCAGACATTTTAGTCCATCCAAATTTTGACTCTGCGCCGGACTCCAATGTGGCTGTGCTCAAGCTAAAGGACAAGGCCAGGATCAGTGAGCGTGTGTTGCCAGTGTGTCTTCCCAAAGTGCAAGGCGGAGAGGTGACCGCACAGGAGGCTTACACTGCTCAGTGGATTTCACCAAATGACCACAGGCGCCTGAGCCGCTACACTCCCTCG
>CAFUXE010000209.1:614330-632064 GCA_903364295.1 Serranus cabrilla
ACAGCCTGGCATCAATTGATATCTATATCTGATTTTTGTCAGAGTGTCTCAAACAGGGTTCATTTTCCACGGGAGAAAAAGTGACAGTGGCGCCGTCCTACGCCTTAAATAAATATAAACAAATTTTGTGAAAAAAGTGAGTATTACTGGGCCGTTCATGTGTGTATTGCATTTTATGTTTATTAATGTTCATTTCTAATGAGGTGCACAACCAACGCAAACAACGAAATATCACTTAATAGATTTTTTTTTGCACCCTAACTTGCCATTAAAGATTCTTATGAATAATTATTACAATTTCACACACATTACCGGAACTAAATTATAGGCTGTGGTTTTGAGATTGAGTGTAAAAAAAAACTTATAACTCATCTTGAGTTTACAGTTTGTTGTTACATATCTGAAGCAATATATAATATCACATGCAACAATAATTTCAGGGAAAATCAAAGTCATTATTCTTCATGCTCCTTCAACCCCAATTCCAGAAAAACAATATAAAATAAAGACAGAATGCATCAAATCAGAATGAATGTATATATTTACTAAAAACAAAACTTTCCAAAAGTTTGAGCATCACATATCTTGCTGTTGTATTGCATCCGAACAAATGTTAGTCTCAAAAGATTTGCAAATTCTGTCTTTTTTTTACTTTTTCATAGTAACTTTTTTTGGACTCAGTGTTGTATAAAAAGAAAGTAGGAGGGTTACTCAGAGAGCACAGAGCTCCACCAGGGCCATGCCCAGTGTCTCGCAGTGTTAACAAAAGTGAAAATCATTTGTGTATCCGCCCCCTGATCTGGATCCGCTCCATAATTGAATGGGTTCTTCCTCGGCCGAAAGCAAAATCTCCTCCACCAAGTTTCATAGAGGCAGAGTTAACTTTAAATTAGTATTCCTCTAACTGGCAGATTAAACAGATAACATCTTTTTGTTTTGTAGAAATAAGTGTCAAGAAGAGAGATTAACGAGACTCCAACTCACAATTTGGATTCATTTTTCTCACTTGTCACATGAAACAGAGGAGCATCAGGTGTTAATATGAGACACAATTGCTGTCTTTCAACATAGCAGTACACTGGAGGAACATACTTTTTGTGATTGTGATCAGTTTTGTGACCCTCTGAACTAAAATTCCTGTGTGTGGGTTGAATTGGGTCCTTGCCAAAATAAATGGTTGTTCAACCTGAAGCCTGCATCTAATTAAAAATCACTTATTTAGCTATAAATCACTGAAGATCTATTAAAATTGTGCACTTTTGTCAAAATGTAGTTAGTCTCCAGAGATAAAATCCCTCTAGTTTTTAAAAGTAACATTTTTCCTCCACAGCAGATGGAGATTTCTAAGCCTGTAGTGAAGCATATAATATTTAACTGATCTGAAAGCATGAAATCTGTAAAAGCGTTGACAGTTTGACAGTTTGGCACATGGAACCATCAGAAAAGCCCATTAATGCTCATTGTTTCTGGCTCATTGAATTATAAGTATTTTACCGACTGAGTGACCCCCGGGCTGGGATGTCCTTAGACTAAATCTCTGCAGTTAATTGACTTTCCACAACCACAGCAGCCACGTGTCTGAGTTATGCAACAGGGGTTAGAGAATGCTTGGAGTTGTATTGTTCTTTAACCTGTTTACAGTATCTAAGTGTAAACACCTGTGGGCCACATTCAGAAGGTTTTGGATGTTGTGATTCCACATTAAGATAATTTATATAAAAATGAATACAAGAATAACTATTTTAGTATATTTGGGACAATTAACAAAACTCTGAGGCCTATAGGAGTTCCTTAGTATCTAGTAGTAGATGACATAGATGACTAGTACATCTGACTGAGAGTTTCCTCCTTTTACTGTCCCCATTATGATAAAATGAAGTTTATCTTAATGAGGATTGGGAGATCTCTGTTCTTTACCGTTCATGCATTCATGCAACTGAAGCCAGTTTAGCATGCTGAACGAGAAAAGTGCATTCAGTAGAGTGAGACCTCGTGCAGGAGTTGAGTATTTTCTGCGGATGATAGCTCTGATTGATCCAAACTCCTCTCAGAAAACAAACATTTTAAAGGTAATTGGTTGTCGGCTTGGGAACAAACCATACAAAGCATAAATTCAGTCTCTGCACACATCTGCATCGTGATGTAGTTATTAAATTAGCATCCTTTTGTTCTGCTTTTCCAATTTAATCACAGCAAAATAGGTTTATTTTGGGTGCTGTGGTATTGACAGTCATAATAGCCGTGACTGCCCTGAACTCCATTAAGAAAACAATCATTTTAAAAGCTGTTTGCTTGTCATCTTACAGGCAGACCAGTCATCCAGACGCAGTACATGGAGGAGGCAGTGAAATGAACACATGGCATGTGTTTTTCTGATGTGGATGATTATATTTACACCTTAGTTTGACACATAATCTGGTTTCAAATTGTTGTTTTTTTAATTGTAGGACTCGCTAGCATTCAGCTGTTTTGTTGCAGTAATTTGATTTAATTTAAAAGATGTTTTGAACCAAATAACTAACATTGTATTCATTGAAACCTATGACGGACTCAACAAAAGGATATTCAGCTTCAGCAAATTGGTATTGGCTGTGGGGCCGTTGTATTTTAAGGTTGCATTGTATTGTGAAGTGTTTTATTTTATCAGCCACATATTTCACTTCTTATTAATTTTTATTTCATTCATTAATTATATTATATTGTATTATAAGTGAAAGCCAGCTTACATTTGGCCTGCCAGAAATAATAGTATTATAGTCAAAACAGTGCAGTTCAGTACCAATGACTGCGACAACATCAGCTGATCACTGGGATTTATTATTCAGTATCCAGCTTTTCATGAGAGTGTTTAGGAGCGGACATCACAAGCATTCAAACAGGACGAAACGGGCCTGATGAGAACAAATATTCAATCTTTTATATGCAGTGTTAGATTACCAATAAGGCTCGGCTTCCTCATGTGTGTGTGTGTGTGTGTGTGTATGTGTGTTTACCTGGTGCCAGTAAAAATTGATTATATTGACCCCAGTTCGACCTCTCAATAATAAATCACAACAGTCTCTGTGGTTATTAGCGTATGGAGCCCCAGAAATTCAAAAATGTATAAAGGTTATCAAACAAGGCAGAACCCTGAATACATCAGTATGATGTAAAGTATTAGCTTTGTGTTCTCTTATGGATCACTAAAAAACAGTTCCTCTAATGTCCCGAGAGAACGAAAATGCTGTTGTAAAAAAAAATGCAAATAAATATTATTTGCTATTATTACTGAGTTAATTATTTTAACCTATTTGAGTTCTAACTAACAAATATTCAGCTTTTTCTAGAATTTTAACCCATTAAAAGCCTTCGATTACATAATATCCTGGTTGTTATGGGAACATTTCCTGTTCTACACTAAATGTTATGGTTCTATTTATTTATTTTTTTTGATTAAAACAAAACTACCAGAGGGCAAAAATGTACCATTACCGACGTTGCTTTAAAAAGTATACATTATTTTCACTTTGCTTACATAATACTGTTGTTTTTATGAAAAAACACACAATAATTTGATAATTTTTTTCTGTTTACATACTAAGAGATTAGTAACAACATGTTTTTTTATTGCATTGCATAAAACACAGCAACAAATACTGCCTTATAGGGCAAACATAAGAGCTATATCTAGTGGAAAATAATAAAAACTCTGCATTGGTTTATACTGTAATGGACGTGGGATCAATATCTGTGGTTTTAACAGGGACATTCTTATCCTTAAGGGTCTGGCTTTCTAATGTATATTTTAGCTACAAAGTTTATAGGAGCTAAGGCTGAAATTCTGAAATTACAAAAAGAAGGGAAAAAGTTACCTTACCTTATCTTACCTTTGCGAAGAGTAATGCTCTATTCACTAACACAGCATATTAAAAAAACAAGAAAAACCCTCGTCAGGCATAAAGGTTAATTATTTAACCATCAGTGTCAGTTTGGGGCTCGCTGTCTGTGACACTCGTGATTCGTGGACTTTGCAGCATGTATAATTAAGTGTGATGAACAGGTTTTCACAGACGATCACACCACCTTAATCATAGATCACCATTGCTGACTTGTTTCTGTTCATCTGTGTGATTGTCAGAATTATTTATTATTCAACTGCTACAAAATGATCCGAAGCACCGAGAGGACCAGACCTTTGTTTTATGACTTGTGTAAATATGTTCTAACATATCAAAGTTTCAGACTTGTTCTCTGAGTATGTCTGATCCATCTCAGTGTGTATGTGTGCTGGATTAGGATGGCTCAGGACAGATTAGTTAATTATAGACACCTGCTGTCTAAGCGTGGTGTGCGTTGTCAGGTGTTGCAGCATGAGGTCGGCCGGGTGCTGAGGGGAGAAAAGGCGGAGCAAGGTGTGCGATTGCATGGACAAATGCTTTGCCATGTGCTCTTAGATTTACTCTCGCCTTCCCGACCAACCTCTGAGAGCAGCTCAGCTGTGGGACACCTCACACACACCTCATGGATTCAAAATGTCACCTGCTCAACACACACCCACTTACTCTGCAAGCTGCAGGGATAATATGCCTACTGTTTCCTACAAGAGCTATGGGGTCTTTTAGTGGTGGATAATTCTGCAAATCAGGCAGCTGGTATTCAATTCTAATTTGATTCTGACTAAGCACTATGTCAAGAGATGAATCAAGGTGTCATAGAGCCATTCAATGTCCAAATTATCCCATACATAAGAACTAATAAAGCTTTTAGCAATCATAAGGAACTGTATGCCATCATGCCTGATCTTTTATAAGAGACCAAAGCAGCATGACAGCTGTTAAAATGTTCAAACAGCTCTGCACACCATAGTAATCATTTGGTCCATGTAAAATGGCCCCAATGCAACGTTAAAGTATAAATGCTGCCATGGCAACACTGTCATAAAGACTACATGTACAATGGCCATGTCGCACTGTGAAGCTAAAATAACCCATGGTCTCAAGTTGCTGAGACCACTCAATGACAAAGCAGCACCAAACAGCAGCACCACTACAGATACTTACACACTCAAGAAAAAATTGAGACTCATATTATTGGAATACAACACACAATTTAAAAAAAAAAGAACATGGTAAGCAATACACACACAACAGACATCATTTGCATGCTGAAACCTCCATTAAGACTAGTGGGAAATGTGAAATCTTACCCAAATATATACTATAATTGAAGTCTGATGGGGAAACAGCTGCAATCATTTATTTCTGTTTTTCCTCACATAATCAACTTTTATTCTGCTAAATGAATTTTCCTTGAAGCTTTCTGCGAGTTAATTCCAAAGTTATTGTTTACTGTGAGCTTTATGCTTAACATTAATTAAGAACCTGACATTAACCCTTACATTAGTGCCAGGCTCACGTATTAATGAAGCATGCAAATAAACATTTTAATCTCAGTTATTAATCAATTAGTTTGCAAGAAGCTTAGTCGTGTTTTCAAGCATTTCTATCATTGCACACATGTAGTAAATCATTTTAGTGCAATTAAGTCTGCACCGATGAACAGCATGCATTTGATCAGCCGTGATAAAATGTGTTACCTGAATTATAACAGGAAAGCAACATGTGACTTTAAAAGCTATCATTTGAAAACACAGTACATGTGTATGTATATAGATTTATAGGCAATTGGGGGGTTAAAATGCGTTTTTTGAACATGCTGTGCAAAATAAAAGCTCTGCAAACCATGCATACCTTCTAAATGTCTGTTCTTAAGTTCTGCAAGTGCAGCGTGTAAATGCTTGCTTCACTTTTTTCCTTTCTTTGTAAAATGTAATTAATAAGGTGTTTGAAATATCCCAGCATAGTTTGCATTATCAGTCAAAGAACTGATTATTTTTATTCATCCAGAGCCTTCTAAGATTAGAATGTTTTAAAGTCCAAAGCAGTATAAACATTTCTCTCTAGGAGAAGAAGTCAACAAATAAAAATACAGGCAAAAACAGACAGCAACAAGGATTTCCCCTCCCTTGCTAATCTTAGCAGGTTGACTCCACCCTTCCTGTCTGGGAGACTCCTATCGGACCTCCAGCATAGTTAGTTTACCTTTACGCACCTCCCTGAGGCTGAATGAGCAGGCATCAGTGACTGTGGATATACATCCAACGCTTGAGAAGAAGTCACCTGCACTTTTGTTCAGCACTGAAGAACCCTTTCTGGAGGGATAGAATACTTCATAACGACTTCTGACTGGACTTACTGATGCATCAGCCATGACTTATTTTCCGTTATTTTTCTCCCTGACGCGGATGGCTGTGTAGTAGCTCTCCACAAAGACAACTTCAATTTAAAGCAACTTACGAAACAACTGGTAAGCATTATTGGTAGTGATATAGTTTATGAGATGATTCATCAAAACATTGACATTGAAGACGAACCATCAAAATACTATCCAGCAGCTCCTGTGCAGCGAGAAGCTGAATCATGCATCAATGATGCATTAGCTGTGTTTTTTGTGTCCAGAAGTAACTGCTTTACAGGTAAACTTCTGACCATTTCACACCTGGAGTAATCGTGTTGCTTATATATTAATAGAGGATGTATGATGTGTTTAGATATCTTTATTATTGCTCTTTGAAATGATTGCGTAGACTCTTGTTCTGCTCTTTGACCTTTTGCGTCAGCCTCACATTTTATGCCATCTTAGCCATAAAATTGCTAGTTTGCAATAAAAAAATAAATGTTTCCTTAGTTTGGCAGGAAAATTAGTTATTCTTGAAGTTTTTTTTTTAAATGACGTGTCCGATGCTATTAGAATACCTAACGGTAGGAAAACAAAGAGAAATTCAGCCTGAACACTAGTTTGGTTTGGTATTCAGATGAGTAATCTCCTGCATAACAGTTGTCAGGCGGGTGGTGGTGACACCTTGACTTTTCCTGGGAAGCCCCTTTTCTGTTGCATAACTCAATCACTTGTGTACTGGAGGTGCTAATTTTATCCTCTTTAAAGGCTTAAGTCTCATTAATGCTAGAGCACAGTGTATCAGACAGACGTGATTGACTTGGCAGTTGTTGTGTCCTCACCTTATATGTTCCCTTTTCCCTTTCATGTCTGGTGCAGAAGGTCATTTGCATATTGAATAAAATCTAACATATTACTAAATGTAAGAAAAAAACATGTAATATGTTTCTCTAGATTTAAATCTCTGTTGTCTGCTTGTTGTGTGTCAAAGGGAAGTCGTTTTTTTTGGAGGAGACATTTGACTCAATCCACCACCTTTGCGGAGAGAAATGCAGGCATTTTTCTGATTTGTTTGCTTCCAGCTGATATTCCAGTTGTAAAGTCATGAAGGTCAAGAGTGATCAAATGACACGGGCACCCTCTGTTACATAACTGTGCACGTCTGTGCTCTACAGAGGATTTAAAGGCTGCACAGAGGAGAGCTGATCTTTAAGTCAAAGAGGCTTTACGGCAGACCACAACAAACCTGAGACTTGTTGCTTTGGTGAGATGATGAAGCAGTAATGTGGAGGATTGGACTGAAGGATGGGCACGATCATTGTCTCAATCTTTAAGCAAACTCGCAGAAAACATGACACCAATAACCCCAACAGATATGTAGCCTATATATGAAGTATTTGCTTGGAGGAGAAAAAAATCCACAGAATATGTGAAATTATCATAAATGACTATGCATGGACATCCAGCAGCAGCAGCAGCAGCAGAGGGGAGGATATGAGTAACAGCTGGTGTTCTGTTTATTCAAATCAAGTGAAACTGGAATAATTTGTTTAAAATGCAGATTATAAACAGGCTCTTTATTGATTCTGTGTTAATTGTTTGGGAATGTCAGTCGCTAATTATGAGAGGCCATCTGCAAACTTTTTACAACTTTGCATGCATTACGAATACAGTGAGTGCAGAATTAATTGAATTTAATCATGTGTGCATGTGCTCTCATTAATTACTTAATGACACAAGGGAATACTTTTTTTTAAACAGTATTCTTGCATGCAATGTTGTGATTTGAATCACTGCTGTGATTTTTATAGCACTATAACATATTGCCTTTTTGATGGGTTGGGGCTCCTTTTCTCCCCAGTTTGGAACCATCACTACTCCGTCCCTGTGTGTCGCCATCTTGTCACTGTAACTTTACTCTTAGACAGGTGACAGTATAAGACATACATGTCTCTGCCAGTGCAAATGGTCTTTTCACCTGTCAGCAATGGAAGGATAACTTTATCCCCAAATATCCCACCTGTGCAGGAGTACTAATAGGAGTTGATATTGCAGTGACAGAAATGTGATCGGAAGCTCTGAGAGGCAGGTGAGGAAAAAACTGGTGTTCCATTTTGTATGTGTAATCTAAATTGTTTTATTTTAGTTGGAAAAATATGTTTGATAAGGACAAGTTTTCAAAATGCGTTTTTTTATTTGTGAAGACAGATGAACGTTTTTTAATTTGTTTATTTTTTTACAACAAAGAACACACAAACAGATGAAATGATCTTTCCTTCAAAAAATGAATTATTTATTAATTGCTATTTCTTAATTTTTCTGAGAAACATGTTTTTCTTTAATTAAGTAGCTAAAAATATTTTTTAAAGTAACTAAAATTCTGATTATTCTGGCAACACACGTTGACCTGTTCTCAAGTCTTAAACACAGGAAATAAAATCATTTAGATCAGACTTAGAAAATAGATTGACAGAGTAGTTTTTATTCTCACTTGCCTCTTTGGACTTCCGTAGATCCCTCACCGGCTTCCCACCAACAGACATTACTGGAGCACACAAGCAAGCTGCCAATCCTATTTTTGCGTATGTCTGTAAATTACAGTATGAAAGTTTTCTCAGCAGTAATGGGTGGTTTTCTATTATTCCATACACTTTTATAATGGAACACTTCTAGAAGGTCCAGCTATACTCTTTATCCTAATGTAACCCCACTTTGTTTGCTTTCCGTTTTGTAATTAATGCCATTTTTTCTTCCTTCTTTTCTTCTTTCAGTGCCAACAAAATGCAGAAGCAAGTGGAGGTCAGGATCGGCGAGAGCCACTTGGAGCCCATCGTAGACCCTCCAGAGAGCCTATGCAGCAGCCTGTGTGATAAAATCATGAAGAACATGGTTCTCACTCTCACAATCCTCGGTACGTTTTTGGTCCTGCTCTCTCCATAGAAAATCCATTCATTTTGTCTTCCCGCTCAGGGGGACTTAAGCCTTTCCCAACATGCATCAGGTGGGACAAAAGGCAGAGTACACCCTGAATGGGTTGTACTCATCCTGCACTGCACTAAAACTCATTTAGACCCTCTGGGCAGTTCACCTCACCTGCATGTGTTTGGACTGTGGGGGGAGCCTGCAGCACCAGGAGACAGCCACCCACACATGAGAAAAACATACAAACTGGACACCCAGTCTTTCAAACCCAGGGCCCTCTCGCTGAGAGGCAGCAGCACTAACCACACAGCTACTGTTACCGCGCTGCATGAAGTCACAACATTTTAGAACTACCATTTGAATATGAAAATGCCTCACAGCTTCTTTCTGTATGTTAAAAGCATTCAACGGAAAATGTGATTTCCTCTCTCAGCTGGTTTGAATTTGAATTACACTGTGATACACGGAGTGAGGAGCTACTCTCATATTTTGTTTGAATGTACCAGGAGCAAACTAAAGAAGAAAAAGTGTTTGTTTTTTTCTTGTTTTAACTATTTTCTATTCCTATTCTACACCTGTTGACAGGTGGAAACCTTTAGATCAGAGTTACACTCTCTTGGTGAGAAAAATCAGTGAGCTTATTAAATTTAAACTTTTGTTCTTCACAATTATTGCAGTATTGATAGGTAGCGCTGTGACACCGTGACTCTCAGATGACAGGTTGTGATGCTGATTTTAGACTCTAATGAGCAAAAGGTTTTTATAAGTATCACACAGTTAGTCTCTCATGGCTCTGAGTCACTTGGCTCCGTGTTTGATTTGTGTTTTCTCGCCGGCTCAGGTGTGTTCCTGGGTTCCATCTCTGGCATGCTGCTGCGGCACATATCGCCTCTCCCTCCTGATGTTATTCTGATCATCGCCTTCCCTGGAGAGATCCTAATGAGGATGCTGAAGATGCTTATTTTGCCTCTTGTTGTTTCCAGTCTGGTCACAGGTGGGTGAGGTATAGTAGCTGCTGCAAATGTTCTGCTCAATTTGCCGACAACTGTCCTGAAATGAGGTCGCCTCGTGCGACTTGTTGCTGCCTGAGATTTGAGTTGCAGCAGTGGAGACGAGAGAGTGGGCAGAGTTTTCTGGCATTTTGTCTATAAACATGACCCTTGCGGAGGACGGGTGGCATATTTCCTTTTTACAAGTTTACATATGTTTTTGTTTTTCCTCACAACTAAGTAGATAAATTGTTCAGTAAGTATTTTGACAAAGAGAACTCTCTTTGTCAAAATCATCACATATACCATATAACAAAACAGGTTAACATGAACACAGCGAAGCACAATAAAATGTTAACATGATTTTATTATATTCCAATGAAGGTTAATTTGTATGGATGTGTAATTCAGTGGAAATGTTGCCAACACAACAAGCACACAGGCCGCCAAATGTACATCTATCTGTCTATTTTATCTACAGTAGTATAATGTGAATGTTTTCACAAGAAATAGTTTTGGACACAGTGCCTGTTAGTCATCAACACATACAAGAACTGGCTTGATTTAGGCCTCGGGTAGTTTATAGCTTTCAAGCCTAAACTGGAATATAAACTATGAATATACACAACGTGTTATAAAAGACAGTTTAAACAGAAAATAAATGTACGTAAATGCCGAAAAATGAAGTAGTTACGAGGGTGATGATCGTAAGTTATGTAAAATACAAAGTAAGTTACATTCAAAATCGGTTCGTCCTGGTGGCTCACACTGGTGTGACACACACTGTGGACCAATAAGGCTGAGTCCTTGCTGCGGCGGACCCAGGTTCGAGTCCGTCCCGTGGTCCCTTCCCCGTTGTCTCCCCCTTCCATTCTCTCTGTCACTATCCAATGAAGCGGGAAATATGCCCAAAAAATAATCATAAAAATAAAAAAAAAGTTGTTTACTTCTGTTTTCACACAGGACATGAAACCCATTCTCCTGGGTAAAAGTCCATCATTCGTCCAATACATCAGGAAGTCTGATATTTTAAACAGTGCAGTGTGTAGACTTATTTACACTATTGTGTCTCCACCCTCATTTCCAACCTCAGTTACCCTCAGCAAACATTTGATGTTATTCATTTTCTGCTGTTCCGGAAGTCAATATGTAGTCCTTCAATCACTTTTTGTCCAACTGGATAATTAATCCCTGTTTTCAAAAGATAAGCCCTGTTTTCTAGCTGGGAACAAATATGTAATTAAAAAGCATGTGTAGACCTGTTTCTTTTATGTACTCCAGCAGCGTTTTCTCAGGGTTTCTCCATGAGTCATCTCACTTAGGGAACATGTAATGAAATTTCCAGGTACGGAGTTAGTAATTCAAATACATTTGCATAATATGTCTTCACAGGGAGAGCAGTCACGATCACAACGCTTATTTAAAGAGTTAAAGAGTATCATGTGCAAAGGCTGCGCTAGTCAAATGCTGACGGCCGGACTGACGAGGAGGGAATTAGCATCTATTTATGAGCTGATAAACATAACTGTGATGATTTGATCAGAGTAAATTCACCACATAAAGCATAGAAACAAAATCTAACTTAATTTCCTTATGTCAACAGGACTTGCCGGTTTGGATGCTAAATCCAGCGGGCGCCTTGGCACCAGGGCCATGGTGTACTACATGTCGACGACGGTGATCGCAGCCGTCCTGGGAGTGATCCTGGTACTGCTCATCCATCCCGGAAACCCCAAGCTGAGGGCTAATCTCGGACAGGGAAAGAAGAACGACGAGGTGTCGAGCGTGGACGCCCTCTTCGATCTTATCCGAAATCTTTTCCCGGAGAACTTGGTGCAGGCCTGCTTTCAGCAGGTAGGAGTCTCTCAGAAAGATTTCACCCACCACATAACGTCTGAATCATATGTCGGTTGCTCAAACTCTTTGTTCTTTTCTTTGCCACTTGTCTAGATTCAAACAGTAACCACCAAAGTACAAGTGCCCACTAACAGAACCAAAGCACCTCCACAATTCACAGTTAAAAGGTCCCTTCAGTTCAAGAGTGGGATGAACGTCCTGGGTAGGTGCAAAGTCCGAAAACACACCCACTGCACAAGTGAAAAAAAATAGCAGTTGTTGAAGAAAATTATTTTTATTTTCACTTACATAATAAACCCTAAAAACACTCAAATAACACATACCTCCACCAAAACAAAACCTCCTTAGTGTATGTAACAACGAATTTAAATGTCCTTTTTTTTTACCACCTATATCACTTCATTACTTTACTTTTAGGAATATTATTATTCCTTATCTTTTTTTGCAGTATTGCAAACACATGCCCCAGAAAATGCATCTTTCCATAAGGCTTTCAATGAGGGATTAGCAATTATTCCAGGCTATTTATTATCTAGAAAACAAGTTTATTCAACATTATTCTATTCTTACAGGTTTGATTGGCTTCTTTGTCGCTTTTGGAGTTATTATGGGGAAAATGGGAGAGAAGGCCAAACTGATGTTGGAGTTTTTCAACGTCCTGAATGAGATCGTTATGAGGCTTGTTGGCGCAATTATGTGGTAAGTGCTCCCCGCTTCAGTCAGCGCTCCACATCCAATGACACTGCCAAAACATTTCCCTGGTTTCTGCTTCTGCTTTTGTATCTCACAGCTAACCTGTGTCTCAGTATACTCAAAATGCTAATAATCTAAACCCCGTGTCCACCCTCAGGTACTCCCCTTTCGGTATTGCCTGCCTCATCTGTGGAAAGATCATCTCCATTGCGGACTTGGAGGTGGTAGCGAGGCAGCTGGGGATGTATATGGTCACTGTGATAGTGGGTCTGCTCATCCATGGAGGCATCTTCCTTCCGCTGATATATTTTGTGATAGTAAAAGAAAATCCCTTCAAGTTCTTCATGGGAATCTTCCAGGCTTGGGTCACGGCACTCGGAACAGCATCCAGGTATGAGAGATTTATGTCTCCACTCCTGTTTTATATTCTAACATTCAAACTGTCTGACCCTGGTGAGCTCCGTGTGGCAGTCTCCTATTCAGGTTTCCTCCCCAGTGTGCTGCATGTTTTTATGAATACTCTGATTTCCCTTTTCCCTCCATGGCCATGTGGTAAATAACAAATGTAACCTTTATTTCAAATGGTAACTATGACGCAGTCTTGCCAGCGACGGCTTCTCACTTTGTCTCCATGTGGGATAACTTTCCTGTAGTCCATGTTTTATTAATGACATAGATGCACTCCTGAGGTGAGCTCAGTTCTGGCCTGCTCAGTGCTCCACCATCTGCGAGAAGCACTTATTAATTATCAGACAAAAACATGCCAAACAACTGCTGTTTTCTCTATGAGATTCACCCTCAAAGTGAATTCAGTCTAGAATAACTTTTTGCTACTTTGGTGAAGTGAAACTCATGAAAAGGCCTTAGCCTATATTAGTCTATTTTATGTAACAAATTAACCATGAATAAATTAGCATAGTTCAGAGTGGAGTTATGTCAGTATGAATAGAAGAATAGTGTAATTAAGTTTAAAAACTATTGCAACATCAAGTGTGACCCAGTCCGATTAATTCTCAACAGACATTCTGTAATTTGTTGTAGAGTTCTGCAAGCTTTTCCTGCTAAATAGGGTGCAGAGTTTGCAAACTGAAACCTCACTGCATTGTTCGTGACCGCCATAACAAAGCATTTCCTCCTGTTTTTATTTGCCGCAGTGCCGGTACCTTGCCCGTCACGTTCCGGTGCTTAGAGGAGAACCTGGGCATCGACAAGAGAGTCACACGCTTTGTCCTCCCAGTGGGCGCCACCATCAACATGGACGGCACGGCGCTTTACGAGGCCGTAGCTGCCATCTTCATCGCTCAGATGAATGGGATTGCCCTCGACTGGGGGCAGATTGTTACTGTCAGGTGAGAAAGTGGCTACAGATACAGATATCACAACAAAGACAAATCCTCTGCCTTAAATCTGCCTGAGCAAAGGAAGGAAAGTATACTATATTCATCTGAATATATGAAATATTTTTTATAGTTTGTTTAATATGACTTGAAGGAATCAGTCTGGACTTATAGTACCTTTTCAGACATGTTTTTCACAGAAACATCTAACAATTAATTATAAATATATATTTTTAATTCTTAAAGTAAATTTTTCTTAAGTACATTAACCCTTATGATTTAGTACCTTTGCAGACATGTTTTCACAAATAATTATAACTAATTCATTAAATACGTTTTTAAGTCAAATTTTCTTATTTAGCTTATTTCACGTGACTTTAATAAAACAGTAATGTCAGTTATGATTCATATTTCCTTTGCAGACATGTTTCTTACAATAAATCTGACAATTAATTACATAAAAGAATTTCTAGATATTGTTTTGACACTGTAGACTCATACATTTCCTAGTTTTTTTTTATTAGTTATGTTAATCATCACAGCATTTTAAAGTGAAAGTTGAATTTTCTTCCTGTTTAGTATGACGGCCACCCTGGCCAGTGTCGGAGCAGCCAGTATTCCCAGTGCTGGACTGGTGACCATGCTTCTGATCCTCACGGCAGTGGGGTTACCCACTCAGGACATCAGCCTCCTGGTCGCTGTCGACTGGCTGCTGTAAGCTCAACATCAACACAGATACTATCATGAAAAAATCTTTCATATTTTACCTCTGCTCTACTTTTAACGTATGCCGTTGCAATCCAATATTTCGATTACTTATGTTTTTAACCCCTGAAAATACAGAATGCAACAAAATGTATATTTTCTTTCTTTAGAGTATGCCTCAACAACACAGACACATGTGACAAAATTAGAAACAAACTATACTCACTGGGTTTTTCATAAATAACCAGCAGCTGCAAATCATAACCCAGCATATTTTCTTAAATAAAATATAAAGCTACATACAGCGTGCTCCCCTCTTGTAATTATAATTAGCTCTCTGTTGTTTTACACTCTTAATGATGTAAAAGACATTCACAATTAACCCTTAACACATAAGCATTCTTTCATGTTTTAATAAGACATATATATATATATATATATGTTTTTAAATTTCTCTCAGTGTTTTTTCTTAGAACTTATTTCCAGAGTGGCACATTCACACACATATGTAATTTGTACAGTCTTTGTAAACCACCATAGCAGCAAGACTTCAACTCTCCATGTGCCCACTCATTCACACAGTGACATCTCTGTGTGGAAACAGAACCAACTTAAAACTTTCCATTAAAACAAAAAAAGACACTTGAGTTGTCCTCTTTCTCTTTGATTAACTATTTTCTTTCCTCTCTCACACTATTTTCCAGGGATCGTTTCCGTACCTCGGTGAATGTGGTTGGCGACTCCTATGGCGCGGGAATCGTGTACCACCTCTCCAAACACGAGCTGGACTCCTTCGACCAGCAGGCCCGGATGGAGGACTTTGAGATGGCAAAGACACAATCCTTCTTTGAAAATAACTCCAACCAGACTGTATACGCTCACCACAACTCAATCTTGATAGACGACTGCAAGGTACATTTCACGTTAACGGACATAGAGACTTGTATGTAGAGTCCTCCCAGCTCTGTGTCTGTGCTCGTCTTCTTTCGTTCTTTTCCTTTCCGTGTTCGTGTTTCTTTTTTTTTATGTGTCTGGTGTTTTTGTGTCTTTGTCAATAGCGAATATCATATTTTCATTGAAGAATCATTTATTTAAAAAAAAGGGTGAAAAAGCTAAATAAATATTTATTTATTTATTTATTTATTCACCTGTTACTCATGAAAAAGCAGTTTTTGTGGTACCAGGTTCAACAAACTTTGTTTACTTTTGTTTTTTTTATCATCTTCAAACGCTCTGTTTTTCTTTTACTAAATCCAAATGAAAGTGTCTCATTTCAAACACCAGTTGTCTTGTGCACAATTATATTTCACTTGCATGTTTGTTTGTTTTTTCTTTTGTCTACCTAATTGGACATGTATTTGTGGCAGCCCTGACCAAATTACAGTTTTCAAGCATTGGCCGTTTTCAAAACTGTTTTGTAGCCTGAGGTATACATAAAGACTGCTGTTTCACCATTCTCATCCTATCAAAATGCCTATCAAAGATCCTCTCCTATCAATACTGTAGTAACAAACAAGCAACACTGTTGTTACTTTTTCATTCATAAAGTAGAAATTTGTTGATATTTTATTGTCTGTATGCTGCAGCTTTTGCATGCTGGTGCTAAAGTTGCATTCTGATTATTTTCATGACTAGAGATTGTAATTCGGTTGGGCAGAGAATCCATAAAATACATGGCCAACTCTGACAAACTATCACTGTTTTCATCTAAACTTGTAACTTAAAACCCTATTGGCATGTGAACAGTTCACTGTATCTTTGCATCAGTGTATTCAAATGTTGGGGATCCACACATTAATTCTGCCCCAAGGTCAGTGGCCTGAATGTAAAGCTGCAATGGCTTCTCTGCTCCCAACCGTTGTCGGTGTGTAAATGACGGTGCCTTGGCCCCATGGTTAGACGTTCTCAATAATTACTTACAGGTCGTGGACAATAATGGCAAGAACTCAGGGTTCTTTCTTGAGGAGGGACCATGGAAATGCGAGTAAAGCAGACCCAGATGTTGCTGCGCCTTACCCTGAGTTCCAGCAACTTTTACTTTCTGCCGACTCAAAAATCAACAAAAAAAAAATCACATAGACAAGAAGAAAAAACGTTAGCAGAGTCAAGTGTACCACAGAAATGAACAGTCGGCCAAGTCTTTCTTTCAATTACCCATCCGGGTAGCTTCTGGAGCAAACTGCAGATGACTCACCATCCTATATTTGATCTTCAATTTGCACTAACTAGACACAAACTGTAAGGAACTGGTGCATTTCATGCACTTTGTACAGAAGAATAAATCACTCGGTTGAATACACTCAGGGCCTTACTTGGTGCTGCTGCAAGCTTCCTGTTCTGTCAACGAAAAGAATTCTTCAACCTTGTGCAACATCACATTTTTCTTTTGTATTGAAGCATTTTCTTTGTAGCTCAAAGGGCAAAGTGGTGATACATGGATGATGGCCTTGTCAGCTACATTTAATACAAGGACCAAGTAAGAGAAAATATGAAGGTTGGTGTAAATGACTCAGAACAAATGTTACAGAGCAGCATAGCAGAATGAGACAGACTTCCTGACTGGATGTGTTACTATAAGTGTGTAATCTGTCTTCTTAAAAGATGTCCATACTCTGGACCAAAGGCTTAAAATAATGCAAACTAGGTGTCTGAAAACAGAACTTGATGAATGTATGAAACAGTGCTTCGTGCGGCGTTATAATGTAAGGGAAAGTGACTGTTGACTGTTTGACTTATGGGATTACACGTTGATGTCACACACATGACAAAGCCTAAGAAGCAAAGCTTAGGACTTAGAGGGGGTGACCTCTAAATGTGGCAACAAACAGAACAGGATGTGTTGCAGAGAGCTGTAAAGCAGTACTTAGAGTACATGACAGGTGCCCTCACAGTTACTTATTCATGTGTTATTTTTTGTATGTTTCTGAGTGATGCACTGAGTTTCTGTTTGTAGTCAAAAAGCATGCCTGTGTGCTGGACTTTCTTTGTTCATGTGTGTTTCTGAGAGTAAGAGGA
>CAFUXE010000211.1:64415-79734 GCA_903364295.1 Serranus cabrilla
ACACACACACACACACACACACACACACACACACAGACTGACAAGTGTTTTTATTTTAATTGCTGCTTTTACTTTTAATATTTAAAACAGATAAACAGATTAAATTAATCACACGTTAGTCGGACCACTTGTTATTTTGTGGAAGAAGACAGATTTCCTCATGAGCTCCATTTTTGTTTCATATAATATTTAAATGCAAAAATTACATAACTAATAATAACTAATGTTTGGAACATTTTGCTTTGGTGTTTGTTATTAAATAACTGTAGCAGAGTAAAAAGTACAATGTACTCTGTTTTTAAATTGAGTCTGTATTTCTGTTTTATTGTTTTTATTTATAACTATATTTCGTCAAATTTTATTGTTTGTTAATAACTGCACTTTTTTAAAAAATTTCTAATGTGCTCCATAAATAAACTTTGACTTGACAATAAAGTGCCTTTATTATATATTAATCTGCATCGATCCAGCCTGAACTAAAAGACTTCTGTGCACATCACTGTTTGTGTTTCTGCTGCAGCTGAAAACTGAACACAAACGAGGCAAATTAGACTGATAAGTGATTTAAAAAGTTGACATTTTCCCACATGAGAAACCTCCTGATGTGTGTTGATGTGCTTGTCTCCTAAACTTCTGCGTGTCAACAAGCATTTTATTTTCCTCTCTCTGATTCTGGTGACAAGCGGCTCTCGTTAACAGTGTGAGTGAAGCTGCAAAAAGGTTGCTGCCGCCTGAAATGTATGTTTGATCAGGGAGCAAAACTAAATCCTGATTCCTGAAAGTGTTCAGATTCCCTCAGAAACTCTCTGGATACCTGGAGTGCAGCAGAGAAACGAGGCTAAAAAAAGGGACGATATGCATAAAACTGTGTACATGCTCAAGGAAATGAGTGACTCAGCTGCAGACAGGAAATATAACATCCACACACACACACACACACACACACACACACCGACTACTTTCCCATCAGTGTGTTGAGCATCAGTGGGACACACATACACGGCTGCTGCTGCCATGTTTTATTCACACACAGAGAAAAGAGGAGAGAGGAGGAGAGGAGAGGAGAGGAGAGGAGGAGAAACATCTGAGTCACAGTAGGTAAAAATAAACTCTCATCAATAAAAGATCCTCTGAGCAGAATTAAACAGCATATTTATGAATGAATGAGTCTGCAGCTTCTCTAATGGTTGATGTTTGGTGTGTTATAATAACACGTGAACATGAATGCAGCATCAGGCTGTTTAAACATGCTTTCATGTTCACAACCGGCTACATTTAAACAGAACGGCTCACAAACCTGCATGTGTGTAACGTGTGTTACTGGATGTTTCCACTAGAGGGCGAACCAGGAGTCAGACCGTATACAAACACCTGACAGGCAGGATGTAAACAACATTTACAGACACTGGGTTCAAAGATATTATCTATTCATATATTTAGAATATAGAAAACAATCTGCATAACGAGCACTTTTAATACTTTAAGTACATTTTGTTGCCGCTACCTTTGTACTGTTTTAACTTGTAGTGGTAATTTGTCAGTGTGGTATCAGTACGTCTACTTCACTAAGGAATCTGAATACTTTTTATTGAACTTATAATACAGTAATAATATGCACAGATGTATATATACTGTATATTTTGTCCTTATATTATTAGAGTTTCACTATTTTCTGCCTCACTTCACTGCCACTTTCATTCTGCTTGCACCGCTCGTGTCTTTGTTTGTTTCTTGCTTTCTTTTAACTTTATTTTATTCTATTTAATTTATTATCTTGTTTCTGACAGGATATTAAGTAGTTAAAATGAGCCGTACCTTGAGAAAATTAAAGCACTGCTTACATAAATGCATCAATAACAATAAATAATAATCTGAGTGGGTCCATTCTGCAGAACGAGTACTTTTACTTTAAGTACATTTTGATGCTGATCATTTTTTTTGCTTTTACTTCAGTTAGTTTTGAATGCAGGACTTTTACTCTTATTGCTTTAATTTTAATTGTTTATTTTATTCTGTTTATTATCTTAACCTGTTTTATTCAACAACTAAATTTCTCCAATGGGAATTAATAAAGTAACGTCTTATCTCTTGTCTTCATTACATATTAAAGTTTTCATGGAGACCATATTGTATATTTCAGGATGAATTTGTGGGTAAATGGGTGTAATAAAATAATATTGAATCATTTAGCTATTACAACATTGAATCTTGATTTAACATTCAATACATTTTTATGTGTAAGAAGCATAAATCTCGTATGAAGTGCTGGAAGAAGAATATTTATGTGATAACAGTTTTTGTCATTCTCAAATAAAAAAGTGGAAAATGAATTTCAGACGTTAAGAGATTCATAAGGAAAATACGAGCAATGTTTAATTAATTAATTAAATTGCTGCAGCATTAATGAGATAAACGTAATGTTTCCAGTCTAAAAAAACATCCGTAACAACAGTTTGTGTGCTGCTCCTTTAAGAAAAGACGCTCAGCGTTTAAGGGATTTAAATTCTTCCCGGACGCAGCGGATCGAACATGAAGGGGAACTTCTCAGCTCCTCTTATATAAAACCCAGAGGAGGAGAAGAAGAGGAGGAGGAGGAGGAGGAGGAGTGAAGTCTGATGAAGAAGAAGAAGCAAACAGTGACTGCTCACTGACTGGAGTTACATAAATAAATGAACGGTCAGCTGCGTGACTTGTTGAAGCCAGTCGTTACATAACAGAGCAGTGCATTATGGGTAAGTTTCTGCCTGAGGTCAGACAGTTGAATCGACTGATTTCCTGACACCAGCGAGAGGCATCGATACATGTTAATAACTGTTCCAGTGGCTTCACTTTCATGATCCCAAACAAGCTGTTCAGCATTCCCGTCTTTTCCAGATTCAGAAAGATCTAAATTTAGACGATGTTTGTGTGAAACATGCTGTGTTTTACACCTGCAGGAACACACACTTTCATCTCAGCGCTGCACTCGTTTTCACAAGCTTTTAGGGTGATTTAAGGGCAACGACTCCGGCATCCCGGAGCAGCGTTCCTGGTAGGAAGCACACCAGGACAAACATTTTCCCGCCTACCTTGAGCTGCACCAGGTGGACGTCCACGTGTCTGTTGTCGCTGTCTTGTCCCACAGAGTGTGTGAGCTGCGTCACTCTGTCGCTGGTCGCTCTCAGCCACTTCTCGATCTCCGGGAGGTGCAGGACGACCTTCCAGTCGGCTCCCGTGTGGAGCGGCGGAGGCTTCTTCGACCTGGAGCGACACACGAGGAGCGTGAGACGGATGAGACTCACAGCTTTCAAATACCAAATGCATTTAGAAGAAGGAATTAAACCAATAAAGACTCGATCTGTTGACAGGGTTGCTGCATTATTTTTAAATGAACTTCAATACATTTTCAAACCTTAGAGAGAGAAAGTATAAAACAGTTTCCACAGCAAAACTAAAGCACATGAGGGCTGAGCTTCATGTTTGAAATACACATGATAATATTAACAGAAATTATTCTGGATATTTTTGCATCTTTATATAACATTCATATGTTAAATCCTATATAGTAGGCTCATCAAACACTTTACATTAGATAAAACTGTTAAAAAATAAAAGCAATTAGTTTGGATTTCTTTGACCTGGATTGTGTTAAACAATAAGGTTTTCCTTACAGGATATCTGCCACTATTCAGCCACTTAACAGTCACTAAATCTATAAACTGGACTAAAGCTCGCTCCTCTCCTTCACGGCTAAACTAAAAACATATTATCCAGATTGAAGTAACTATCAGAGATTGAAAGAAAACAGTTTTAGAAAACCAAAACTGCAAGAAAAGGAGCAAAAAATGAATTGTTTGTAGAGGCCCAAAGACCTGAATTCATCCAGCATTTCATAACATAAAAGCCAGTTTATTATTTTATTTATTTACATTATTATGGAGCAGAAATCTGATTTTTTTAAATCATATTCCTGTCTTATTAACCAGGATGATTTACCTGAGGGAACACCTGTATCAGACAAGTGAAGTGGGAGCTAAAGTCAACCTGTTATCCTCACTGACTGACTGACTGATGTGTTACCTCTGGGAGGTGTCCCGTCCCAGGTAAGACCCCCCGCCCCGGCTGGGGCCCGGGCCGGGAGAGGAGGCCCCGTCCTGGTTCTGGAGCTCCGGGTCCAGGCCGGCGGGGACATCAGCAGGGGGGCTGGAGGTGTCGGGGTCCAGGGTCGGGGTGACGGAGGTGAGCATGGGGGACGGAGGCTCGGGGGCCGCGGGGGACAGAGCTGAGACGCTCATGGTGACAGACGGAGACGGACGGGATCAATGTGGAAGGACGAGCCTCAGTGCAGTAAACTGGAGAGAGAGAGAGCAAGAAATACAATCAGAGTACAGATAGTTACAGAAGAAAAAATACTAATAACACACTGCAGCCCTGCTGTCAAAACCATATTCAAGTAAAAGGATAAAAGTATTATCAGCAAAAAGTTACTGGGAATGAAAATATGAAAATATTACTGTGAATAAGGAAAGAAAATAATACAGAAAATTTGACTTTTCAGTCACAGTAACTATTTTTGTTAGACGATATATTATCTCAGAAATTTCTGCGATATTATTGTAATTTTAAAACCAATTTCTGATATAATTATAATATAATAACAGGATTATATTTCCAAGTGCACCCTCTCAAAGAGCAATAATCTTTAAATTCTTAAGAATATTCAGACATGAATGTGAAAAAATATGAACATTTCCTGAATAATTAAAAGCAGAGAGCAGAAATTATGTTTAATTTCTGATTTCTCATGTTGGAAAAGTGTTGCTGACATTATTAAGGAAACAAATCTGCAGGAAACACGACGGGAGATATCGAGGTCAGACACAGTTATATCCATATATGAGTATGATAAGTCCATTCTGTGATTATCAGGACACAGATTATGTAAATGTACCATATTAGTCTTATTTCTCATTCAACAGAGCACGTTTTAAAGTCATAATAATAAAGTGAACTCAGTGATTCTAAAATCTCAGCGATATAAATTAAATATATACTGCAGGAAAGTGGTCATAATAATAATTATGGTTGGGAAAAACAGCATTTTACTGAATTTAAATACATTATTGAATAGCTTTTTTAATCCATTTGGGTTCTAACGTTGTAACTATTGTTTTATCTCATGCAAATATAAAAATCAAGACATCACATGAGCCAGAAATCAATAAACTCAGCTGATGAGGTGTCAGTTAAAGTTTCCACTCCATAAAGCCTCCTGACCAATCAGGAGTCAGCAGGAGTGAGTGATGAGCCAATCACAGAGCTGGATTACTGTCTGACCTTTGAGTCTCATTTCTGATGTCCAACTGAGACACACACACACACACACACACACACACAGATATAAATATCATGGTGACCTTCATTCAGCAGGGGAAGAAATGAAACAGCTGTTTGGAGCTACAGATAAGGAGATAAGGAGAGCAGAGAAACAGGAAGTACGCTGAGAAGAGGAGTTTTCCATCGACCACACCTTCAGTGACCTGCATTTCTCCCTCTAATTATGTTAAGTTTGGTAGAATAAATTCATAAGAAACAACAGATGGTTTAATCTCATTATTCCTCCTTCCTCTCTGCTTCCATCTTCCTGCCTGTTATCCTTTTTCCATGTCTACAGGACATGTAAAATTCTCCTGTTTCATCTCTGTTTCTGCCTCCACTTCAGCCTTCAATGCACTTCTCTATCTGCCACCTGCTTCATTTTAAGGACGCTAAATTCAGTGTTAAACCTCCTGAAAATGTCCGACCTTGAGATCGAATTTGCACAGGTGGAGCAACAGGTGCAGAGAGAGGGGAGGTTCATTCACATCAGGCTGCACAAAGTGAGCTGTTTGGTATTTTGGTGGACATGGAGCTGATAATTAATGTCACAGAACAATAGCTGTGTTTCCTTTTTGAAATTTTTAAATGTTGCATGAAAGAAAATAAGAATCAGTGAGTTTCCATCAATAAACTGCGCTGCAGTAATGTCCTTTAGTCAGCAGGGGGCAGTGTGATGTGTTGCTGTAGGCTAATCCGTCAGTAAACAGGAGGAGAAGAAGAGAGAAAATACTAGAAGAAGAAGAGATTGGCCAAGAGAAAAACTAACAAAAAAAGAGTTTGCTAATCGGACAACTTTGGCCTCCTACGAGAGAAAATGGAGAGAAATCTTCAGGAATTAGATTCAACTGGGAAACGTATAAAAGTTATTTCCTGTCAGAGGAAACAGCTGATCAGTCATGGGAGTTAAATGTTCACTACAGCAGAACGTATACAGTGTTTCCATCTCCCGTTTAGTACATTTAATATTTTTTTAAAAGGACAAAAAACACCTCAAGCAAGCTTAAAAACTTTTATGCGCATTTTTTGTGTTTCCATCAAGCTTTTCTCATGCGAATCTTCAAAATGCAAAGAAAATTAATTAATGGGAACATGAGTTACGTCTGTTTCTGTTTGCTGCCAATCTGATGATTTTATCATCAAAATAAAACAAAATGCTTGCACACAAATAACCCAATAATGCCAAAAAATTTAATTTGAAACTGCATGAGCCTGAGACTTTCTTCAGAAACTTCAGAAACTCTCTTTTTGAAGTCATGAAGCTTTGTCAGAGGAGCAAATATTTACTTTGGAGTTGAAACATCTCAACTTGTTTGTCCCAGTTTGTGCCAACGTGGGTAAATTTGCATCCTCTTACATCTTTGCAACTCACAGTTCAAAGTATCTTTATTGTCCCTGACAGGGAAGCTGGTTTTCAGCCAGGATTCATATAAAACACCTGCTGCACTCTGCTGATGCACACCTGCAAACAACAGGCACCGAGCGACCACACAGCAGCAAGACTGACTCAATAAAACTTTATGGAAAGGAGTCGTGACCTTGGAGGACACATTCAATTAACACAAGGTGTTGTTGGACATTTTTCATAAAAGCAGCATGAGAGTGAAAACAGTTTGTGATGCCAAGCGAGCAGTGACTTTATAAACAATCCCGTCACCTCTAAAACTCAACACACCTTTAGGAAGTAATCTCATTCAGAGCACCAGCATACATGCATACTTTAACATATATAGACTATAAGTGTATAATTATCTCATAAAGACTAAAATGCATATAAATCTACAAAAAAAGACCCAACAGGCTGCAGACTTTCAGCCTGGCTGCTCCTGTTTTATTCCTGTGATGCTGAAAGTTAAACCACTCGTCCAAAGGTGCATTTTACTGCTCAAACAGTGCTGAAGTTTATACGACTCATCACAAACATTATCTGCATGTAATTCATCTATCAGCTCGTTATAGAGTCATTAAAGCCAGATAAGAGTCACAACTGACCATCAGAACCACAAACAGGGATGACATGGAGGAAAACAGAGCGATGGTACATTCAGTTCATGGTTCAGTGTTTATGGCTCGGCAGTAATTTCTTACTGGATTTGCATGAGACAAACAAGGAAACACATCTCACCTGAGCTTACAGAGAGAGCAGCTACAGCAGGGGACAGATGGTCTAACTCCTGAATGCATTTAGGACTTTGTGGAAACTTTCTGAGTGACTAAGATCGGCAGTTAGAGTTTGGAGAAATGGCTTCTTGCTCGGAGGAGAATCTCTGCTGTCCTGTCTGCCTTGAGATCTTTAAGGACCCTGTCCTCCTGCCATGCAGCCACAGCTTCTGTGGAGCCTGCTGGGAGCAGTGGTGGAGGGATCAGGAAAAACACGAGTGCCCAGTTTGTAGGGTTAGGATTTTATATCACAATCAACCTCGAAATCTGGCTCTGAAGAACCTGTGTGAAGGTTTTTTACTGCAGAGCGAGCAGAGGAGGTCTGCAGCGCTCTGCAGCCTGCACGCAGAGAAGCTCAAGCTCTTCTGTCTGGACCATCAGCAGCCAGTTTGTCTCATCTGTCTGCACTCAAACTCTCACAGCAACCACGACTTCAGACCCATCAACGAGGCCACTCAGGAGTACAAAGCAAGGCTTCGTGGACTTCTGGAGCCCTTACAGGACGAACTGGAGTTCCTAGAGCTCAGGAAACTGAGCTCTGATCGAACAGACAGAGACATAGAAGTCCAGGCTCAGGACACAGAGCGGCGGATTAAGGAGGAGTTCTTGCAGCTTCAGATGTTCCTCCAAAAGGAAGAGCAGGCGAGGATCAGTGCAGTGAGGGAGGAGCGGCAGCAGAAGAGTCGGGAGATGAAGGCAAAGACGGAGGCTCTGAGCAGAGAGATCTCAGCTCTGTCACACACAGTCAGAGCCACAGAGGAGCTGCTGCAGGCCGAGGATCTCTGCTTCCTGCAGAGCTACAGGACCGCCGCTGAACGGGTCGGTCGGGTCCAGATCAGAGACCCAGATGTGACCACAGAAGGTCCGATAGACGCAGACAAACACCTCAACAACCTGCCACTTGACGTCTTGGACAGCATTAGGAAAATGATCCCAACATCAAGGATTCTGGAGCCAAATCCTGATTCGCTGCTGTACTGTTCAACAAACCCAGAGACGCCTGCCTCCTCCAATACACTAAAGCCGCTAAATCAGATCTCCAGAGTGCAACCAGTTTGGACGAATGTGCGTCCTTCAAAAGGGACTGTGACAAAAGTGAGAAAAGTGTTTGACACGTTTGATGATCTGTTTGGTACAGATTTATAGATCACAAGAAGATCTTCATCCTGACTCTTTATTAATGTTCATTTGTGTTGAAAAGCTCATAAGATGTTAAATACCACACTCTCTGTTTGCCTTGAATAATTCACCCTGGGCTCAGTTCAGTGTTTCTGTTTAAACTTCACATTCCAGCTTTTAAAAGGATCATCAAGTTGAATCAACACGACTGTAAAATAAGAATAATATGACGATTAGCCAATAAACTTTGTAGTTGATGCCATTAGATGTTGAGTGTTTCCTGAAGAAGTGTAGACGTCTGCATGATTAGTTCTTTGTCTGACTTTATTTAAAGTGTATATTTTAGATGCAGGTGTATTTTCACGTGTTGCACTAATTGCATATTGTTGTGCAACACTTTTTTTTACATGTATACTGTGAAAATCTACTAAATAATGCACCCATAGAACATAGAAAACAATACAAAGATGAAATAATCTACAAGAAGAAAAGCAGGATGAGTTGTTCTGTTTGCATCAGTGTTGAAGATGTGAGTTTTCAGGGATTTCTTGAAGGTGGAAACCACATTATAAAAGCACCTGATAATTAATGATTAACTATGAAAATCAATGAAGTAATTTTGTAAATTCACTTCAGATTCCCTGACTGTACTTCCATGATCATTATGGGGCCTATCCTGCATAACAAGCACATGAGTGTGTGAGGATATTTTAAGAAATCTAGTGAACAATTCCAGCTGAAAACACTAAATCTGATACGTCAAACATGTAAAGTTTGGAAAACAGTTCGGCAGGAAATAGACGTGTGTAAGTAAGTACAGCCTCACTCTGCACCAAGCGTGGTTTTAAACATTTAGAGGGAAGTCGTCGCTTTGCAAAGTGTTCTCACTGTGCACGTCTAAAACTCAAGCTAAATAAAAACACAGAAAAATAGCCGTACCTCTCCGTCTGCCGGGCATTTAAAGACTTAATAATCCCATATTTAAAGAAAGATCCAGACTTCCATATGTGGAAGTTCAAACATGTGGTTGGATGACAACAATCTCTCCTTTCTATTTCTCTCAGTCTCACACTTTCTCTCTCTCTCTGTTATCCTTTCTGTCTCTCTCTCTCTCAGACATGGCTGACACAGCGTGGCACTGCACACACACTGCCCGTGTGTGTGTGTGTGTGTGTGTGTGCTCCCTTCATCTCAGCTGTAGCTTTAAATCCTTTTAAGCACCGCCCGACGCAGCGAACAGACAAATAAAATGTTTTATTCATATCCTCTTTTCTCTGAATAAAATATGCATCCAGCTCCCGGTGCAGCTTCTGTCTGCAGCTTTCAGCGGGAATTTCACTCCAACATAAAGAGCCGCTTCAGGAAAAAAAAAACATATATATATAGTACAAAAAGAAATGAAATGTTGGAAAAGTTCATCTAGAAAAAACTGATTTAAGTCATTGTCAAAAAGAATAAACCACCAGTTTGACTGATATTCCTTTCAAAATAATAATACATTAAAAATAAATGTAATATGTTATCAAAACAAGCCTAGGTTCAATGATTCAGGACAAAATAAATAAAAAAAAGAGATGTTGGTTTCTGCAAATACACCCTTGATGTTAAAAACTAATTCAGAAAATTATTTCTCATATAAAAATTGAAAATATGCAACATAAATAACACCTAAGTGAAAGATTAGCACTTAAACTGTATAACACTGCAGTTCCTTAGTTTAAGTATAATAATTAAAATTGGTATAAAAGTTATTTTTTGCTTAAATTACTTTTACTGAAAATGAATATACGAGTTGTCTTTTTTTAAATAATGATTATAATAAAGCATACTTTTTTGTACATATTAAAAGTTGCAGATGTTTACTATAGTAACTTGTTTAAATATATAAATAAACCATGCCAAAACCTGACTTTAAAAATGAAATCAAATTATCACAATTAGTCAGTATATATGTGTTGTCTAGTCTCAAACAAATATAACAAAAAATAATAATAATAATAATAAAAAAAATAGCTTGTACCAGTTGTACCAACTGATTAAAAAATTTTTTTTAAATGATACCCATGCCATTAAAAATGTGGCTGCAGCCCAATACTATTTTACATTGTTGTATCAGTGTGTGAAAGTCATCACACACACACACACACACACACACACAGTGACCCAGTAACCAGCAGCAGAGCGGGTGACTCAGGCTCTGTATCGATCAGCAGCAGTGAAGCAGAGAAACGATGTCAGTGGAGCAGCAGAACACAAAGCAGTCAGTGAGAAACTCAACCTGCCGCACAGGGTTAATGATGGTTTAACACAGGACAGACCAGTTTAACCCAGGACAAACTGGGACTTCATGACTGAAGCATCGAGCTGCCATCGGTAAAAGTGACGACTAACAGCTGCTACCTGATGCTGGGAGCAAAAGTTGCATATTTGTGAATCTGTGTATTTTGCAAAATTGAGCCCAAATACTTATTTACATTTATTTGCATTATTTCTCCTGCATGTGGAAGCAAACTGCTCGTGCTGTGGGATCATAAAGGAGAACAAGAGGATGCAAGAACTACCAAAACTCCCACAAATGGAGAAACAACAACACATTTTTAACCAGACAGCAGATTAAAATCCGACCTTTAGGATGAGCTCCGGGCGTCTCTATTAATAAATGCTCCTCTGAGTTTTAATAAAAGCACTCTGGTTTCTCCAAGAGTGAGCGACCCTGAGCTCTAATCCTCTGCTGCTCAGACACCATCATTAATGTTCATGAACGCTGCGCTGAGCGGCTCATTGATGTTCAATGTCTGCAAACTGTTCAGGCCTGAAACATCATTAATCTCAGTGAGGAACACGGTGCCACATTCAGACAGAGTTCCTGCAGAACACAGCATTATTTTCTCCATTTAGTCATGTTGTGACCGCCCAGATTTATTCTGAGGACCTTTGGAGGGTCCAAAACCACAAGTTTGGAAACACTGATTTACTTTCCTATTATTAAAACGTCATCTAATGTGTTTGTGTTTTAAATTTAATCAATTTATTTATGTTTCTATATAACTGATTTACTATATTTTAAGGAAAAAAAGCACTTCCTGTCTGTGAGGCGTGTCAGGATGAGGTCAGCGGGCAGAAATAGGTGTGACATCATCATGACATCATCGGCCACATGAGCACAGAAGAAGAAGTGCAGGGGAGGAGAGGAGGGAGGTAACCATGACAACAGAGGATGATCATCATAGTAACAGTAGTACTGATGATCACATGACTCACATCAATAATAATTATTATTGATCGGTTCATAACCTCCATGTAATGCACCAGGATAATAGTTTTAAGTCACACTTCACTCAATAAATCACGTCTTTAACGTCATTACTCTAAAAACACTTACATAGCTTTATGTTTCCTTATATTCACACATGCTTTTTACTGTTTTACTTTCCAAAGCTAAATATTTCCCCTCAGTAGAAAGTGATTTTTCCACACTTGCTCTGTATGTTTTCGTTCTGCATGATCAGCTGACCTGCTGTGCACTGATTAGAAGACTGATTAATTAGAGTTAATTAATAGGAAGTGTGCCAAATCAACAGTTAGTATTTCTCCTATAATTAGTACACAACAACATCGTCCTATTTAAAGTTACATATCACCTCCTTTTCTAGGAAATTCCATGGAAATTTGGAGCTTAAACTCCTGTATAAAGAAGATCCAGTATAAAGGTTTAAAGTGTTTTTATAAGCTGTCCTCTCTTAGTGAATTAACAGACTAATTGGTTGTTCTTTTAATGCTTTTTCATGCTTAAAAAACATGCACACACACCATTTAAACTTGCATAGTTATTTGCAGAAACTTAATTGTTACAGATCTGTCCATTAATAATAATAATAATCAACATTATTTAGCTTTTTTTAAAAGTAGTTACAGTGTTTTGCAATAAAACAGAAAGGGATTATTTTAAAACCCAAAAACTAAATAAATAATGAAATACAGAAGTAAAATGATCTGAAAGTTGTATGTTTAAGAGATTTGAACACAAATTTGGGCTAAATTGGTAATTATAATCTAACTATTTAATATCTAAATTGCTCCTGATGGAAACAGGAGTTGGGAAAACATTGGAATGACACCCGACTCTCTTCTTTTTCCTCCTTACGAATACAACAGAGCTGTGTGCACTTAATTAGACAGTAAATGGGTCATTTTCCTGCAGAGATGCCGACGGGGACGCAGGCTGGACACGTGACTGCACACACACACACACACACACATATAAAGTACACACACACACACACACACACAGTAAATATCTGTTCAACTGCTGAAGTTCAGCCAATATTAATAGTTTTTCTTCCTTTTTCTATTGATATATAATGTACATGCTTTTTATCGATTTAAAAAAATGTATAATTTTTACCATTTTTGTCAACTAAGTGAATTTAACCATCAGATCTGGACAATTTCCTCCAAAGTTTCTCCACAAAGAATCATGCAAAGTACTTAAATGGCAGGAACTTATCGATATAATTTTTTATAAATTAGCTTTTTTCAACAGAACCCGACATATATGGCCTTTTTTTTAATGTTTTTTGACATAATGCTATAATGTGTTTCAACAGACCACAAAAGAGATTTTGTTCTCGCATTTTTAAGCATTTAAAAAATGAGCGTATACATAGAAACTAGTGACAAAACTGCTATTGTTATCTATTAAAATATTTGTATGAAATAAAATAACTTCACTATTAGTATTTAAAGCCCTGCAGCTGGAGATAAATCCTTGTTTATGGAAACAAAAAACCCAGATTCTGACTATGTTTAACATTTGTAATAATTCGTATTGTTTGATAAATGAGATGAGGATCGTCTATAAGTACTGAGATGTATTGTAAATATGTACTTCACTTCTTCCTCCATCACACACATCATAACAGACACTCGGTCCTTTAATCCGTGTGAGCTCAGCTGCAGGTTTTCAAACATTCTCCGTTTCAGAGCGTGCACACGCTACAGAAATCATCTTGTTTAACATCCTCGGTGACGTCTAATCCGCACTGATCTCATGATTCAAAGCTCGCCGGCTGTTTGTGAATCAGCAGTCTGCGGCCCGACAGGAGACGGTTAACACGGGATCCGATTCATCTGTCTTTTGTGAGATTAAAGCCACGCGGGGAGAGATTTTTATGTAATGCAGCAGCTGTTTTATCAGCTGAAGTCACAGAGAGGCTGGAGCAGGAAAAAGGAGGATTCTTCCTCTTTAATCTCGATGCTGCAGATACAACAAATGTTCAGAAATAAAAGCCCATAATTGTTCTGTGGGGAGTCCTGCCTTTTAGATTCATTCTGTGTCAGATTTGTAATGTGATAATAAAGAGGGCTGCATCTTACGTTAGCTGGTTTTAATATCTGCACATCAAATGCATCCACTGAAAAAATAACACAGAAGTATTTGGATTTAATTGTCTCTGGTGACTTTAATACATCCGACCCAAACCGACCTAAAGGGACAACTTCCTGCTTCCTCACATCCCATAATTCATCCTTTTCTGACCCTTCTTCCTGATTCACTTCTGACTTTACATTAAAACACATATTTACCAAATATCTCCCATATGCACATAATTCTTTGTACTTTATACAGGGATTTTTTGGGCACACTTTGGTCAATATTCTGCACATTCCTGCACAGCTCTAACACTTTAAAAACTGACATATATTTGAATATTTTATTTAAATGTTTAAAGTGGTTGAAAAGCTTTTTTAACCTGTGTTTAAAAGGGTTCTATATAATGATGATTATTACTTTTATTACCATTATTATCATTATGATTATATTTAAGGTATTTATTATGTATTTTCTAACATCATTTTTCTTTCTTTCTTTCTTAGCATTGTATATTGTTTTGCACCAAATCGCAGAGGCATATATATATTTATAATTATTTTTTTAACTATTATTATTATATTATTTTAGGTACTTGTTGCACATTTTACTTTATTTTCTAATGCTATTTTTATTTTATTTTAGGTTTTTCGCACTGTTTATTGTTGTGCACCAAATCGCAGAGGATGTATGTAATATAATAATTATTATTTTATTTGTTACTATTATTATAATTTATATTACTATTTTATTATTATATTGCACTGTTAATAATAATTATTTTATATTACATTTTTCACTATTTAAGTTTATTATTATTATTACATTTTAGGTATTTCTTACATATTTGTCTTTATTTTATGTTATTCTTATTTTGCACTGTGTTTATTGTTATGCACTAGATTATAGAGGGAAATTCCTTGTATGTGCATTTAAAATGAGTGTTGCCATGAAACGTACAGCTGTAAGACGTATTTTGTCTTTCACTTGTGGACTCAATTCAAAGGTCATTCCAGATATTTCAACAAACAACAGATGGTTTTCCCAAAAACACAACAAACAGTCAGAAAAAATCCAGTCTCTCACTTCCAGCCGGCTTCACCTTCACAGCCAGCAGCTCTCTGAGCCACACCCACAGCACATGGCTCACCGCAGACGGGACGCAGGCTGAGCTGAGCTCGCCGCCGCCGCCAGCGTGATAATATAAACCAGTAACAGCGAAACCAAACGCTGAGTTAGCGTCAGAGTCAGAGAGAGAGAGAGAGAGGCAGCGACTTAAAATAAACGGAGGAGAGGTCGATGTGGAGGAAGAGA